>WKFP01015175.1:3570150-3592738 GCA_011057875.1 Pterocles orientalis
GGGTTTTTGTTTTTGTTTTTGTTTTTGTTTTTGTTTTTGTTTTTGTTTTTGTTTTTTTTTTGTTTTTGTTTTTTTATTGCCGTTACACTGAAATGGCACTAAATCACAGTGAATTTAAGTACCACACCCAGAGATTAGCAAGCAATTTAGTTATGGAATGGAGGAGACCATTGTCTCAAGCTCTTTTTCTGTCCACAAAGATGAAAGATAATAAGATTTGTCAATTGTTTGTTATCAAACTAAAATATATGCTTTTCTCTCTTCATTTTAAAGGTTGGTTTGCTAGTCAGTGTTACCTTGGGCTGATCCTGAGCTCAATTTTGAATATCACCTGTTGCACCTCAGATCTTTTCCATGACATGCAACATTAAGGATGTTTTTAGGTATTTCCAAAACAGTCCACCCCACCAGCAGACCCATTCCTTGTGCTCATAAAGCAGGTTTAGACACTCTTTCTGCCACTATATTGCACACTCTTTATCCTAGGCAGATTTTTTTCTTCTCTTGCTTTTTCTCTTTCCCCTCCCAGTGGTTTTCCCAAATCACAGGCCCTTCTCTTGATGTCAGTTGTACAAATCTCTCTAGGCCACATGCTGCTTTGAGGGTGAGGCTGGTTTTAGTTAAGACCATAATTGTCAGCAGTAGGGTGGGAGCAGAGCGAGCCCACATCTGCTGAGCTCCTCTGTATTTTGTCGTTGAATTCCAGCAATTATGCCTGGAGTGTTACATGTTTGTGTACTCTTCCCATAGGCGAGCTAGAAGGCAAGATGTCAAATACGGAGACCCCATCGCACAATGTTGGGATGTGGAAGACAGTGAGTATTTTGCACCTTTCTTGCTCTTTTGTCACTTTGACAAGAGGGTTTGCTGTAAGGGTCTCCATCTGGCTGTGAAAACCTGCTGAGCTTGACAGAATAACACCGTTAAAGCAGTTTCTTTTCACATACTTCATACACATTACCCCTCCTGCAGCTGAATTTTGGGAATCCGGGGCTGATAATGGACAGCCAGCATGGGACAGAAGCGTCACATCCCTTATGGGTGACCCTCCCCAGTGCCCACCCAGGGGAGGGAGATGTGCCCACAATGCAAAACCATCACACACATCCCTACAAGTAGCTACCGGGACCTGCAGTCATCCAAACACAGGGGAGATGCTCCTGCGAGGAAACCCACAGGGGTGAATGGGGAACACGCCATCTTCCCCCTTTCGGCCGCACACACTTGACACAAGTCCCAAAGCCCAGCTCCAGCTGCCAAACCAGCCCCTTCCCCTCCCCACAGCTACTTCAATACTCCTGTTATTAACAAGAGGCTACCCCCCTCTCCCTGTCAGCTCCCCCATCTCGTTCCCACACCCTCTTTTCAGATGCCAAAGGAGCTGGCTTGCTCCTTTGGCAACTGCAGCGCTTCTCTTACAGCGAGCACTGTCAGTATGAAATCCTGCGGTTACGCGGCAATCTCTGTGGCGGCGTAAAATAAATGAAAAGCATTCAAAATCAAGCTTGGGTTTGTCTAGGGCTCTTCTAGCCGCTTATTAAAGTGAACAACCCAGTCAAAACAGTATTGATTGTGTTGCTGCATTGAATGTTTGATTCGGGATGAGCCACCACTTTCCATAGATCTCTGGTTATTTTCGTGCTGCTGTGGTGCTGGATGCCTGCCGCAGATCTCGGCATGAGTCACGGCAGAAATCAGAGCTGCTTGCCACAGGATCAAAGACTTAAGTCTGGTGCACAGTATAGAGGACTCTGACTGTATATGCGTGCTTGCAGACATAGTTAAAAAGTCAGGGAAAATCTCATTTCTATTAAAGTCAACAAGAAAACTTCTGTTCATTCCCAGAGGGCCAGAATTTTCCCATTTACTGCTTACCATGGCTCTCCAAATAGTGGTATCTGAGACTGTGCAAAGCTCAATGTTATAGAAACTCTAGCAAAAAGGCTGACAATGTCACATTTTCCTGGAAGGAAAAAGAGATACTGGAAGAGTTGGCTTTACTAGACAAATGTAGAACGACTTAGCACAGAAATTGGTATTAATCCTTTGCCCTGATGTAGCACCACCAATAGAAATTTTGTGCATCTGGGGATGACCCCGGTGTGCCATAAAACCATGAAGCTGACCTGTGCCACTTCAGGGTTTTGGCTTATTTGTACCATTTGAAATAATTAATTATATTATGGCCCAAAAACCTATTTAAACTCAGTATTCTGTGTACTGTGTGAGATTCCCCCCCAGAGACTTCATTGGCTGCATGAAGTTGTTTGGCTCTACTAAAATCTCAGTGGCACAGTGAAATAAAAGGAAAGCATTTAATGCAGAGAGCTTGAATTTCTATAGATCTCATATAGGTACTTATTAAATTGAAAAAAAATTCCCAAATTGTATTCATTTTGTTGTTGAGATAACCTTTTATTTAGGAGACATCATTGCTTTCACCTTCCTTTCTGTTATTGGCAGGGTATAAAGAAACAGCTTTAACCTGATGGTAAGGCAGATGAAACATAGGTAAAACAGACTGCAAAGGGAAATGGAGATGTAGAGATTAGAAATTACTTGCTCAGGCTTACAGAAGGCCAAGAAAGGAGCCCAGATTTGTGCATGGTTGCTTCAGTGTTTGGTCTGAAAGATACGCCAGGGCATTTCAAATTATGCTGCAGGAAGGTAAACTTCTATTTACTTTAGCCCTGTGACTCCTTTAAAATTTTTGGGGTGAACAAACCAGACCCTACAATCTACCTTTAGCAGCTACTCTGTCTCTTCCAGGTTTAGTAGTTGCATTGCTTAAAGGAAAAATACGGGTCAGATTTTAAATTCCTCAAAGGTGAAAGACTCAACTTTAAAATGGAGCAAGCTCATGATATAGATTTTATTGACCTCCTTAAAAACCGGTTGCACTAAAAGAAGGTTAGCAGCCACCTTTAAATCCTCATAGTTATAGTTTAAGCTAAAAGTTAAGTTTCCTTTTGCTTTTTTGCAATTCACTCACTCTTAAAGCATCTGTTCTGAATCAGGCTATTTTCCCATTGCTTTAAAAACCAGGTCGGGGTTAATCTCCTGTACCATGTTTGCTTTCCAGGCATTAGTCATGAAACTGCTGATGAAAAGGTGATTTTTGGCATTGAATTTAATTCAACTTTTCTGGAATGTATTCCTAAGTCCCAACAAGCCTCTATTAGGTGGTATATTCAGCGCTCTGGAGAAGAACATCGAGAAGAGGTAAGTTATAGTCATCAAGGAAAGGTTGCTCTATAGAGAATTCAGCTGAGCATTGAAAGGCAGGAGTTATTGGGATTAGTCGATGTTTTACTTTTCCTTGCCTCACGTTAGGTATCACATAGCATTCTGGTATCACCATTTGGGCCATGCAGTGGGGAAGAGAGAAGCCATTTGCACTGTGTCATAAGCAGATTTAGATATTTATTTTGACTTACATGCTCATTCTATTAGAAAAAGGAAAAAAAAAGAGAAATTAGGCTTTAAACAGTGGTAAAAATTGAAAGTACTGAAAAAAACTCTTTTCACCCTATAATTAGCACAACAGCTACTTCTGTGGGTAAAAGTATGTTAAAACCCCTTTATTTTAATAAAATCTCTACTCCATTTAGTGTCTGATTGCCTTCCCTTATCATATTAAGCAGTGTAGCTAGGAACTGCATGTATGGCTTGCTGCTTCTCTCCATCTCTCCCCAGAGAAGGAATGGTCTGTGCAATAAAAAGCTTTTTATTTGCTCTTTTCTTGTTACTGGAGTCTGAGGATTTTTCTTAAACAGCACTCTATGCTAATGCAGAGATGTCAGATTAAAGAATTTTACCTTGCATCTGGAGAAGAAAATGGTGAGACTTGTGATGGCCCTTAATTTCTGCAGGAGGAAGGTTTGGAGTCCTCACTGGTGGAGAAGCCCTGGAGAAGGCTCCAGGTCCCCCCAAAGCTGCTGCACAATTTCCTGCTGATTCCTGTCTGAGCTAGTGCCAAAGGGGCCCTCTGATATGCCCAAAAGGTCAACTGGTTTGGATTGGGTTTGAGTGAATTTCAAATCTCAGGAGTTTACGTAGCCTTTCTCTTTAAGGAGTGACTTTGTGTCTGAGGCCAAGTCCTGCTGTGATGGCAGCCATGGCAATGGGAAGGGAGAAAAGAAAAGCACTGCCCTTTTGAAGGAGCAGGTTCCAGGTGTTAATTAGGCTTTATTGCTAAATGTTCATCTGAGACAAAAATTAATTTAGATGATAGGAACTATCAAACACCAGGCCAGTCTGCCATTCGCAATGATGTGACTCCTAGCAGCAGTCCTGCAGTTGCAAGAAAAGTTATGTCTTGGCCCAGAAAGGCAGAGTAAGGGGATACAAGGCACTTTTGGTTTTCCACCAGATAATTCCAACAAAACCTGCAAGGCTGTATATTGACTATGACACTGCAGTACTTTTCATTTACTCCCCTTCTTTTAGTCATGCTTAGGATTGGCAAAGATCCTCTCCTCTGCTGAGAATAAAAACTTCATTAATTTATAGACGCAGTGTGTCCCACAACATGTACTAGGCACCAAAAGAAGGAGATTACTGGTTTGAAATACCACCTCTAACCTCCCTTGCAGTCCATACTTGGAAAAAAAATGTGATCTGATCAGCAGACCAAGCACACTCACAGCCACAGGTGGCTGAAGTGAAAGCCCAGCTAGAAGTGTATCAGCCTTCAAAAACCTTTGGGCATTCACTGGGCTTTAATTGATTTACCTTTAACTGTCCTGTGCAGAAGACTGTGCTTCGCTTCCCTAAGGCAGCAGTTTGTAAATGCACTTACATATTTGATCAGGAAAACAAGTAAAGTACTTGCTTAATTCTAACCATGTGTTTAGGACCCATGTTTAAATACATTTAAGCAGATAGTTAACAGGTTTTTGGTTTTGGTGGGGTTTTTGTGGGTTTTTTTTTTCTTTTTTCCTTTTTCTGAAGAGGAGGTTATATCAAGTTTTGAGGAGACTCAATCATTTTTTTAAAATACTGCAACTGCAGCATGTGCCTGAGCTTCTCAGAAAGAGCTACAAACTTTCTGTAAAACAGCCAGTTCCCTGTGAAGAAAGTAATATTTCTGTATCATAAGAAGTCACAACTTCAAGATTTAAAAGCCTCTTCAAGTTTTATCTGTGTCAATTGAGGAAAAAAATGTCAGTTTATTTTCTCCTAAATCACAGGTTCAGATAGGCTTCTGAAGGTCAGGAAGCCAAGAGCTATCTTTCTTATTTGATTGTAGAACAAACTGCTGGTCACAGAATGAATCATAGAATGGCCTGGGTTGAAAAGGACCTTAAAGATCATCTAGTTTCAACCCTCCTGCTGGGGGCAGTGTTGACAACCACTAGAGCAGGCTGCCCAGGGCCCCATCCAGCCTGGCCTTGAACCCCTCCAGGGATGGGGCATCCACAGCTTCTCTGGGCAACCTGTGCCAGTGCCTCACCACCCTCTGCGTGAAAAATTTCAGCCTAATATCCAACCTAAATCTGCCCTCTCTTAGTTTAAAACCATCCCCCCTCATCCTGTCACTATCAACCCCTGTAAATAGTCACTCGCCCTCCTGTTTATAGGCTCCCTTCAAGTACTGGAAGGCTGCAGTGGGGTCTCCCCGGAGCCTTCTCTTCTCCAAGCTAAACAAGCCCAGTTCCCTCAACCTTTCTCCATAGGAGAGGTGATCCAGCCCTCTGATCATCTTAGTGGCCCTCCTCTGGACCCGTTCCAAGAGCTCCACGTCCTTCCTGTGCTGAGGACCCCAGGCCTGGACACAGTACTCCAGATGGGGTCTCACAAGAGCCGAGTAGAGGGGGAGAATCCCCTCCTTCTCCCTGCTGGCCACCCCTTTTTTAATGGGGTCCAACCAACTTTTGAACAAACTTAGGGAAGGCTAGTCACATATAGCACAGCCTAAGTTAAGGCTATGTTATTTCTTGACACTCTATTTCCAAAAAGTTCACTGTGGCAGTGAATAGCAATTACCCAGACATGGTGATGTCCAATACAGCAGGACTGCCTAACGTGCCAAGGGTGCACATGTTAAGAGACAGCAAGGGAATGCGTACATATGTATGATGGCATTTGAATCTCCATCAAGCACACAACACACAGCTTTGCACATTAGCAGCCTTCCACAGCAGTGTTTACTGGGTTTGCTCTGTGTAAACAGTCTGACATCTGTTTGTATGAGAAAAGTAAAGCTTTGCTAAAAGGCTAGATTAACCTTTGAGGCAAAATTAGAAGAAAATTTGAAGGAGAAATCTGCAGACAGATTTTCTACATTAGGAATGCTAACAGTAGGCAAATAGCTTCTTACCACATATTGTCCCTAAAGCCATAGCAGAGTTTCTGTGATCTAGTTTTGATAAAATAGAAGTTGGAGCACATGTTTCGCAACTCTTTGGGGTGGTTTTGTTTATTTTTATTTTTTTTTTTGCGGTCTTTGAAGATAGCAGCCTATATAAATGCATATGCACACATTGGTGTTTACAGGATCAGATCACTTAGATTGATACACTATTAGTTTTGTTTGATTCCTACCACAAAACTCCTATGGTAACAGAATTTCTAGTACTTTGACCCAGTCTAGTTCCAGGGTCTTTAAAACTTGAACTCCTTCTGAACAAACTCAGCTTGCACATCTTAAATCATCATGTTGGGAAATATGATTTTTAGAAGAAAAAGAAAATAAGCTTTTAAAATTATTTTTAAAGATAAAGATATTAATCTCGAAACGTCACATTTTCAAATGCATGTACGTGAAGTTAAATTCCTAATTTAATCTATGGCTGCCTAAGTAAATGATTGGGTCTGTGGAGATGCTGAACAATCACTCCTCCTATTAGATAAAATAAGGGTATTTGCAGGTTAAAATGTCAATCTCTTCTTAATTTGGGGATCCAGAAATTGAGATTTTTCAGGTTTTCTAATTTGACTTATCAGTGAAAATGAATTAATAGGTATTAGACCCTAATTGGAAGCCTTGATAGAAAATCCAAAGCCTAGCAGAGTAATTGACTTTCATTTCAAAGTACTTCAATTTGGCAAAAATACCGTATGTGACAGAAACAGAGTGGTCATATTTAATGTGTAGCTTGATCTTTGCTCAGCCCATGCCTTACTGTAACTTTTCCCATTACAATTATATTTTCTGCTCTCTCTCTCTCTCCCTTCCTGCAGCAGATTTCTCAGATAACACTGTACATTATTTTAGTGCGTGTCTTAGCAGTGTAACTTATTGTGATGACGATACCATGCTTTGCAAATGACTCCATGCACCTGGAACTTAGGTTATGGACTTTTAGTTCCAGGGCTGGAACTGTAATGTCTCAGTAAGTCTTTAAACCTGCCTTTATGAAAAGATGGCTATGCAGTGTCCTGGACATGCACTACAGCTTCCCGAGGGAAGGAAAAGGGCAAAATCCAGACTAGATGGGAAGCATTTTGGCCCAGCAGGATGTCCCCGACATTTCACCCTTAGGTCATGGTTCAGAATGTGACTTCCAGGCAGAGCGACCTGTGGGGAGGGACAGGATCTCCTGTGGCACAGGAGCTGTCACCAGATCATTTTGCTGCCAGTGGGAGTACATTTCCCTGTAGGCTGGTTTAAGGTCAGAAGTCAAATATCTAATGCTTTTGTGTTTAGTGTTGCTCACGCAATTGATCATGTTTGTTCCTGTGCGTGCAGGGTTAGTCACTGAGATGAGGGAGAGAGTTTCAGTGGCTGGACTTCATAAAAACCAGTGGGGACGTCATTTGTTCATCATGTGCTGAAGCTTTCTGAAGCTTAAAACAGCTATTTATTTATTTCTCCTAAAATTCCTACGTGTTCTCTTATGTATATAGTAGGTGACAGGACTGCAAAAAACAAATGCATAGCTTCCTACAGAGCCATTAGTTTTGGTGCCTCATGGCTCTGAAAAGTATTAGCCCCCCTGCTTTAAGCTATACTTCACCTTGAGTCTCCTGTGGCTCCAGGTCTGCCAAGCTGCCACGTCCCCTTGCAGGGGACAGAACAAACCATATGGTCTGAAGTGACACAATAGGTGCAGATCGCCTTTAACTCTCTCCTTCCTGCTCTATTCATACCAGGGGGTGAAATTAAATCCACCAAAAGGCAGGAGGACATTCCAGTTTCTTCAGTGGTTCTCACCCTTTACATATTACTGCCCCTGGGCTGTGTTTTTCTGACAGACTTAACAACCGTCTGATATTTTGTTAGGTACAAGAGTTTGACCCACTCTTGGACAGGACATCTTGCCAGGCACAAGAGTGTGACCTAGCTCCTCCATTGGAGTAATGAGATGTTGTTCCCATTCCACATTTTAGCCAGACTGAGAAGACATTTTTCTGTCTATCCAAGATGTAAGTTTACATCTTTTCACGGCTGGAGATTTTTGTGTCATGATGGTTATTTTCTATGTTACAACCATCTGGTCAGTGCTATCTGTGGGAAAAAAGGGCCACAGAGTCAGTGCCAGCCGTAAAGTTGGGTGAGGACATGCACCAAGCTCTGAGTTTCTAGTAGTACTTTCCGTTGGAGGAGCGTAGTTCAGTGTTTGAATACTTAAGTCAGTGAGAGAGAGATCAAGTGAGGGGCAAAAATAAGAAGAGACTAGTTCTGCAGCATAGGGACTACTTATAGCTCTTATGCTTTCACTCTTTTATTTTATTGTATGACTCACTAGCTTTTTTTTCCTCCTACTATCTTGAAATTCTTAAGTAACACTAATATTTGGCAGTTTTCTGGGGAAAAAAAAAAGTAACTCTGAACTGAGATATAGCATGTGACATTTCTGATTTGATTTAGGTGTACTGCGAGGGTAGGATTTTAAAATTTAGTCTCAGAATAAGAAGTTAGCTTCACCTTGAAAATAATAGGAATCATGCCTCTCTATAATGACATTGTACCAGCAACACGTTCTTAATTTTTCCTGTGGCTTCTTGGTAAATAAAAAAAAGATGTTTAAAAAAAAAAACCCACAAAAAAAAAAAACTCTACAGCTGTGTTGGAGTTAAATAATTATTTTCCCAGTAGAAGAGAAACAAAGTCATGTATAACAAAAATGACAAAAAAAATCCAGAGTGGTGTTTATTGCCAGTCAAATGATGAGGATAAAGAAGAAAACAATAGAAAAATAAAGATGAATGTGAATTCTCAGTGAATGTTCCTCATTTTCCTTTCTCCCGCTCTCAATTTGTTCAGGGGTTGCAGCTAACCCATGATTAGTCCAGCTTTACCTCTAACATTTTTTCACATGTTGATTAATGAGGGAAGGCAGGCTTTGAAGCCACTTTCTTCTCCCAGACAGGTGCAGTGTTTTAACTGTGAAAGAGTTGACATGTGAATTATTTGTAAAGAGGGAGCTATCTAAACACACCATTAGCAAAGGACAAAAGGTATTGACCTAACCTGGTGCCACAGCACTTTCAAATCCTTGGTTGTTTTCCAACTTGCTGATTGCTTAAAGATTTGCCATCATTATTGGCAATGCCCATTTTTCCTCCATTGTTAAGTTCGGGTTGTGAAAACTAAGTGTTTGATTTGCGTGGGGGTCTCCTCCCTTTGTCAAATGTTGCTGTTACCTATGGCATGTGCCGTACTTCAGGCAATGTAATTTTAGGCAAACTTACCTGTTTATTATGAAGGATGAAAAGTACAATTTGATGATAAAATATTGCCAAAAATTTGCTCCCACTCCACGAAGAAAAGAAAGTTAGTGGTAATCAATTGCTTCATTTTTGTGATTTATAATTTGTTCACTATTGAACAAAGCTATGTCTCTCATGTTTAATTTTTACTGTATGTTCAAATTTAAGCACATGTCAACAAGCTTTTATGAATTAAAAGCCTCCATGCTTCTGAATTGTTAAGTCCTATTTACAAATATTTTAGGAGAGTTATTGATTATGACATGGTGGGGGGCAATAAACCAAAATTCAACAAAACAAAATGATGTCTTTTATCTAACTAGTCTTTTCACTCTCCTCAAAATTTAGTAAAATATGTTTTACATCTATAGGTCAGGAACCAAAGAGCACATTAAACATTCAAGTGAAAGGTTAAAGATCTACTACCAAGTAATGAAATGCCAGGTGTTTATGAAACTCCAGAGCCCTGTGGGGGGAAGAGTAGAGAGGAAAGTCAGGAAGAATTCTGAACCTATGGGTAAAACAACATAAACAGGATACCAGAAAGAGAAGCGTGGGGGGGGGAAACGGTAATGAAGTGTTGCTCAATATGTGTGAAATCGGGGCCATAATTTCATCCTGCCAGAGGATAAGAAAGGAATGAACAATGAAGGCACAGAGAAGGAAGAGGTGACAGTCACTGTAAATCAATATCCAAGGTTAACACAGGACATTCTGTAAGAACGCTGCTTCATTAAAAATAGGAGTCATGAGGGGCTGGGATTAAGGGACATGACCAATTTAGCCTCTGTTAGCTTTCTCTGCGGTATCCCAAGGTAGATGGGGGGCAACTCTATCAGTTAACACATTTACCACTAGAAAGTGACGGCTGCTACACAAATGGTGAATAGTTACGAGTAGCAGGGTGCTGGACATGGGGGTCCAGTGATCTTTTCAAGTCTAGATCTGCTGTTATTCTGCTTTCCTTTCACTGAAAAACAGGCGAAGCACTAGTGAGGGCTCTTTGGACTGGAGCCAAGCCAGACAAAAACAGCCAGCTGGAGGTCTTCCAAGTGTAGGAGGTACACAGCTGTCAAGGCACTCTAGACTACAATACTGGCAGAGCCACCGATGGGCAGATGCTACTGCTGCAGTTGCATCAAGCCCTGAGCTCAAAGAAATCTGTCCTGTTTGCACTCAATGTGGGAACTTGGTCTTTATATAGTGCCTTATGAAACCCAAATGCTTTGAAATTAGCTGCATCTTCCCATCCTTTTCCCTAAATTTCTCAGACTTGGGTCTTCATGTTGACAAGGGCAGAAGAAAGAGGGGCTTGCTTGTCATATTGCAACAGCCAAGCCTCCAAGCACTTCCACCTGGCCCCTGCTCCTGCCTCTCTCTGTGGAGTACAGCACCACAAGGAAACACCTGCCCAAGACATATTTCTGCCTGCAGCTACTTATTGGTGGATTCATTTGTACATTTTATGCTCCTGTTTTTACTGTAAGAAAGGCACATTTACTTCAAGTGAAGTGTCACTAGCTGATAAAATTGAGGACTACTGCCCTATACTGTCTGTTCTGGAGATGGAAAAGTGGTCTTCTCCATTCTGTCTCCCTGATACCTTCTGTGCATACGCTTGTGTCTTGACTGTGATTTCTCTGAATTAAACTCAGTGTAGTAAATCAAAATAGCTTGTGCTCATGTAGCACCTGTTATCAGGACAATCGATTTTCCAGGAATTTCCTGAAATTAGCATGATTTCACCCTGCTGGTACCAAGTAGGCATGTTTATATACAGTTTACAAACAAGGAAACTAAAGCTCAGGGTTGACCCAACACCGTCAACTGGTGGCAGGAGCCAAAAAATATTCGGCCACAGAACAAGGCAGCCAGAGCCATGTTCTGACCAGGCTTTTGTAACAACTGATTTCTTGTCTCTGCTGCAGTCAGATTAATGGTAGTACACGGTCCTATATCCATCCATCTATATACATATCTATCCATTTACCTATGTACCTGCCTACCTATTTAATCTGTATGTTACTGAAGACTGTTGCAGCTGATACAGTAGCAAGCCAAAGTCTCTCTCTCTCTGCATGTGTTTTGTGTATATGTGTATTGCTTTTTCTGGTGATCTCGAAGTGGTCTCTGTTTAACCCTTCCAAAGTCATTGTCACAGAAACTTAGAAAAGGGTATAGCTAAAAGCCTGGGGAGCTCATCTCATCCAACTCTTTGCTCCAAGAGACCCTTTTATGATAAAGTACTAGTGAGTTAGAATCATAACAGATGGAGAATCATATGTATGTATACATTTTTCCCATGGAGTAGAAGAGAGAATCATGTGCAGATTTTTTACATAAAGAAACAGTGTGTAGCTTACCCACTGTGAATAAATCTAATTTAGTCATCTTTATGCCTCCCTGATCTTCATCCTCTGAAGTTTGCTGGAGGGTCAGATGTGCACTCTGGGAAATTTTCCAGGTTCTGTGTTGGTTCTCTCTGCTCCCACTCCCCCTTCTTAAACCCGCTTTTCAGCCTTAGGCTGAAGTTTTCCTACATTATAGCGATGCCACCAGCAGTGCTGAGGCTGCGTTTAAGGCCCTGGCTTTGCTGCAGGCTGAGAAAGCAGCGCTCCAGGTCCTTCGGTGCCGTTGTGTGCTGCAGCCTCTGCGTGGCAGCAGAACATAGCGTGCCTGGGAGATGACAGCTTTGGACTAGACCAGGATCATTTTCAAAAGAAATGCTGGTGTTGGACACTGGGAGTTAGGGCTCTGCTTTCTACTTCCACCTCTGCTACTAATCTTTATATGGTCTTTGGCAAATCACTTACCTTTTATGCTTCCAGCTGCAAAAATACTTAGGTGCCCAGTGCCCCATCCTGTTTTGGTTTGGGGTTTTTTTGGGGGGACGGTTGCACTTTTTTTTACTTGTTATTTTGGAAATAGTTTTCAGATCACCAGTACGTGACTTAACCGACAGTGTTATTACTCTAAGGTGCACCTTATTTTTAACATGTGAGATCATGCTATATGTTTTGAAATATTTCCATTTGTAAATGAAACTACACTTCCATGTTGACAGACTTCAGCTCTCACTTTCAATCTCATTCTTTTATTTTCTTTTTTTCTTTTTTTTTTCCTCTAAGTTCTTCTTCACAGATCTTAACAATAAAAGAATTGTACTTGGTTGTATTCATCTAACTTCACTGGGTGCTTTTCATCACATGTTGGTGAGTCAAAGCCAGGATCAACTTCCTTTTGTAAAACCCAGTTGAAGAAGATAAGAATCACAGCATTTTACTTTAAAATTCAGTATCAGTATTTATTTTCAGTGTAACAGGGCCTCAGCGCTCCAGATAGACGCAAGCACCCTGAAATATTGGGTCCATTACAATACCTGAGGAAGAGCAATTAAAAAAATGGATGGGATTTGTGGTACTAAATAGTGACCCTTTTTTGGAGAATGTAGTCTAACTTATTGCATTTTGGTGTGGTGTTATTGTCTGTTCTTTCAGCTGTACAGCATGTATCTTTTACTACTGCACACTGAAATGTCAGTGATACAGATGCTATAGTCAGGAGCAGAATGCAGACATTGAAAGGATCTCCTGGTATCTGTCCCAGCTGCACATGCCCCACCGTGTACTGGCACCCAAGGGATGGGGCATACCTTGTGCCAGCCGAACCTTTTCTCCACCTCAGTATAGCACTGGCACGTGCTCTGACTTTGCCAGTGAAACTCACGTATATCATTCTTTTTTGTCCAACCCCACAGCTGAAGGCTGATGAAAGAATCATCAAAACAGAGCATGGGTTGCTGATCCGCAGCTTGCAAAGAAAGGATGCGGGAGCCTATTTCTGCAAAGCCCAGGAGCACACCTTTGTCCATACCATCGCGAAGCTGAATTTAAACATCATTGAGAATGGGCAAATGGAAAGCACTCAGAAAACTGAGGACGAGGAGGGCCGGGTGAGGGATTTGCTGACAGAGTCCCGCCTGAGGTACAAGGACTACATCCAGCTCGTCAGCAGCCCCAGCTTTAGCCTAGATGAGTACTGTGAACAGATGTGGCACCGGGAGAAACGGCGGCAAAGGAACAAAGGGGGTGCCAAATGGAAGCATGTGCAGGAGATGAAAAAAAAGCGAAACCGAAGGCACCATGAGCCAGCCAGACCACCATCTACGTAGTTTGTAAATGTTATTTAAAGAAAGGACATTTTCCATTAAAAAAAAAAAATACTGTGTTCTGGTTTTGTGCATCTTGCCTATGAATTAGTACTACTTCTTATTGAAATCAGATAACTCACCATCACTGTTAATCTGTATGAGACTGTGCAACGGGATTCAATGCCAAATGAGACATTCCTTATTGGAGCATCACACACCAGGCAATAATTTCAAATGCATTCATTAAAAAGAAAAGATGTACACTTTCAGCTAATTTCTGGGTAGCCTGAGGCTACGTGAGCTGTGTTCTGTACTTCCTGCATAATTTTCACATAGGATTTAGTGTCCGTGTTCCCATGTTAATATTTGCTGCCACATTCCACCTAGAGGTGGCTACATTTCAGGGGAGGGCAGATGTATTTCTAGTTCTTTGGCATCTTTTTGAATAAGAAGCACGGTAGAAATGTGTGACAGATCTGCAAAAATACCCACTAATTTACCCACTGGGCTTGTATGCAAGCACATGAGTGGGGTTTGCTAGCACAGAGAGGCTCAGCAAAAAATCAAATTAAGTGTTGGCTTAGGGACAGCATTCATTCTCCCCATAAAAAAAAAAAAAAAAAGAAAGCATAATCATACTTTAAGAGAAGGGAATTATCAAGCATTACTCATTAGGGTTTGAGTAGCCACCAGTTTGCAGTCCATCTGCTGAAGTGAAATGTTGACTCTAATTGAAACTGCCACTGAGATGCTTGGGAGTAAATTTCCAAAGTGATTCATGGGAGGTATGTGCACAAATCCTATTCACAAATAATGGGACTTCTGCCCGCACCTCTCCTGTATCTCCAAACATTTGACTCTGACTGTTTCTCTGGCCCTTTGCTAGCTTTGTTTTATGCAGGGGAAAAGAAAAATAAAAGACAACAAAGCTAAAACAAAAGACGATGAGGGAAAATATTTAGTGGCAAGACCAGTGCTCTTGACACAGAGCTGACATTCCTCAGATGTGTGTATTCTTTGGGATTTTCTCCCAAAGGTCTTATGTATTTTTAAGTTGAAAATTTGCGTTGTTGGAATTAATACTTTTATTATAATTAAATAAAACAAAAAATGTCCATGTGTAAATAAAACTTGTAAGTTAGAAATTTGCTATATACCATAATTTCATTTGTAAAGTGTTCCTTGTTCCCTTGGTTCATATTTTGGTTTTAGTAATGTAAATTTTTCCATATAAGCAAGAAACACTGGCCTCATTCTTGTCTATTTTACATCAATGTGATTTCTTTGAATTTATTTCTGATATGCAGCAACAAACACAAGCTCAAAATCAGGCCTGCTGTCTCTTCTCCTGAGTCACAACCCCCCTTCCCTCTCTTCCATCTAACCTCCCTCCGTTCTGCCTTTCACGCCTTTCTGAGTGTGAAATGACAAATTAGCCACTTCCTCACATGGAAGAGAGCTTTGACGGATACCAAAATGACAGACTTTACTTGTTTCTCATGCATTCTACAGATATTAAGAGCAAAGTCTGTGGGAAACCCGTGTAATTGGTGTGCACCTCATTAAAGAACCAAAAATGTTGGCTCTGAAAGCTGTCGAATCGCCCTTGCCCATGCTGGTGTTTGTGTGCGCATTCAGTCCCTGATCGATAACTGTGCAGATCCAATTTGCATCGTTGTTCATTTCCTCTCTGTTGAAAGTCAGATATGGCAAAGTGTTTGTCAGATTTCAGAAAGGAATCTCAGCTTACCCACATTTCTTGTAAAACTCGAAAGCGGAGTTTGCATGTGTTGTATAAAAGCCAGCGATACCATATGTCACTAATTTTAGATGCTTTTATAATAGGAGATATATGAGTTAATTAGGAGATATTAGATAGCATGCGTACGATGCTTTGATAGTGTAAAGCACTGAGTGCTAAATATTATAAAAGAAGTCTGTGGGGAGGAAGGAATTTCTCAGCACAAGACCTTTAATCAGCAGAGAGACTGATGCTGAAGATACTAACCAATCGTACAGTGCTTTGAGAACATGCAGAGAACTTTTTTTGGCATTTTTGCTGCAAAATAATGTAGCCCAAGCATTTCACAAGAGGCTCATCATTTTGGGTACCTTGATTATAAGGCCAATTAAGACTACTTAAAGGAGGTATGGGGGGGAAATTAAACTACTACATGAAAGCAACCTAAGACAGGGGTACTCAATGTTCTTGGCTGGAAGGCTATGCTGTCACCGTGCAGAACCTGCCCAATTATTCCTTATTAGATTTTTATCAGTCCACAAAGTCCCATTTCTCTGACTTGGATATTAAGTAAATGAGTGGAACCACACCAAGGCGATGGAATAACAGGTGGTCTGCATTCGCATGCACGAACAAAAGGCCGACTCTTCTCCCCGGTGGTGATGCAGTACTTCAATTATTGCATTTCAGACAACTCTTATCACGTGTTTACCTATTTCGTAAACAAGCAGATCAATTCCTTCTTCCATATTTTTTATCCTCCATGAAAACTAAATCTTCTGATTTAAGTTTAGATATGACTGGGGGTATGAATTCTACAATTAACCCCCCATACGCACACTCACTTTAGTAGAAGTCTGGGATGACTAAGGGTCTCAGTGCTGGGAGTATTAGATTTAAATGGTTGAATTAAAATGTTATTACTCTTAAAAACAACTTTCATTTCTTTTATTTCAAATGTTGTTGCAATGAGATTCTTCTCAAAGAAATGACCTCACCAGTCTGGGGTGCAGTGGGAGTGTAAAACCCCAAGTGAGATATAAGGCCTCTTCCATCATGGGAAATAAATTCAAAATCATCCAAACTAGCCTGCTATTTGGGTTCAGGCCACCACAAGGAGAGTATTTAATAAAACTGCATAGATAAAAGTCTGTGTTTTGGTATACTGGGTGAGATACAGGCTATAGCTGGCAAGGCTAGCACAGCTTCTCATGTCCAGCAGGTATTGCACACACAGGAGGCCAGAGGACCTTGGAGACCAGGGACTGAGAGGGACAGATCGGGGATCACTACAGAAAGTAAGACAAGGTTTTGTTAGGCAGGACTCAGCAATACAAACCCAGGAGTAGGAGGAGCGGTGGGTCTTTCCACAACCTGCAGTCCCAGAGAAGGTTTCAGAGGATGAGCTAGCCCAGAAACTGTAACAGGAGAGGATCCCCCTCTTTTAAAAAAAAATAATGTTCAGTATACTTTAAAGGCTCAACTCTAAGTCTGCTAAATTTCAAATCAATGGTCTGGGGGTGAGTTGGGCTGCTGTGAGCTGTACTATGAGCCACAACAGGCTCATAGTTAAAATGAAACTGAGCCTTGCCTCCTTCATGAGCTCAATAAAAATGAAGTGAAATGAAGTTTTGGTCCAGAGTGGAAAAAATTTGCCTCCATCTTAATAACTGCAGGTTTTAAACAGATCCCTTAGCACATATGATACAACATATACATTTATTTACATATGCATTGAGCTGGGAGTCCAATTATTAATACATTATCTTTTCCTTCAGCAAAATCTTTCCATTGCCCCTGCTTCAGCAGAGGGTCAGTGTTGGACTGAACTGAAGTGGTTTCAAACGGATTCTTAGAATAACCAGTGCAATGTGAGCTGCAGTTATAAAAATGCTGAAAACTGACATAAGCTTTAAAGCCCAACAGGGCCATAAACTCTGTAGCAATCTTGCAGTCAGTTAAAATAAAACAGAAAATGGGATTAGCAGAAAAAGGAATAAAGTATTAACACTTATTGTGATAAACTAGTTCCGTTACTGGAAACTGTTCCAGCAACAGGTGTGAATGTGTGTTCATGCCATAAGCTAATACTTCTTTCTCTAAGCAGTTAAATTTACGTGTCTTGAGATACCCAAGAACCTGAAGACTTCCCAGTTCATACGTAGATTTTGGACCTGGTTCTTATGTCACTCATGTTAATTAGGTTAAATGCAAGAGATTTCCTCTGGTTCATGTGTTTTTGAGACCAGAAGCTCCCTACAGTTCAAATGTTGTGCTCTCTTTGAACCACTATGGGTATTGATCTGCATTTAACACTTCAGATAATTAATAATCATTTGTTATTATTCATGAGCCCATGTCTCATAGCAATCTCTCAGTATTTAATAACAACTAATGGAAATTGAGTTTGCTAACATTTTGTCATATGAGCATATGTGTATGGGAGTGCATATACAATCATCTTATTTTCTGCTCATTTTGTAACAGAGGTTAATTTTCAAAAGGCAAATGTAATTTCAAAAGTCAAGGTTCAGCTCAGCTTCCACTGACAGCAGAGACTAAAATTTTTCTGGAACTGAATTGTAGACTAAGTAGACTGTAACCTATTTATGGCCTGGTAGTCACCCACCCGAAGCTGTGTGCTGTTCTGCAGAGCGGTTTGGCCTGGTTCTTCTCGCGCACAGTTGTAGATGAGAGGTGGAGGTCTAAGGAATTACATCTGCATGAATGGAAAATTAAGCCCACGTGTCTCCCTAATATATTCTGTTACATTTTATAAACTTTAAATGGTCTCTATTGTAATATTTTACGATAGTGTTGCTAATATTACCCTGAACTAGGCTTCTGTCATTAGCTGAAGTGTGACATTCTTTGCAGTTGTAATCCAGATTTCGAGGTTTGTAAAATAAGTTCATTACAGTAACAAAAAAGAAGGCATGGGAAAAAAGTTTAATTATAGATTCTACAAGGCAGATTTGTAAGATTTTATTTCTATATATCAAAATAGCAGTTATACTAAAATCTGTTAGAAACACCTGTATTTATTTTTCTTTTTTGGTCAGGTAAGGATACATAACAAATTGTAATCTTGAGTTTATCACTTTCCAATGTGTGGCTGAAACATCTGGTCTGACAGCTGTAGCAAGACTACGTTTTTACTTGCTTGTTTTTTGCATCCACCAGTTGAGCCCATTGTCTCTGGCCTTTGAGACTTTCTGATCTGTCAGGTAACCCCACTTTTATACGGAGCAATATTTTGGGATCTGATCTCTGCTCAACATATAAACATCCCTACAAAGCCACAGTATCACAGTCTGTCTGCAGATGATGTGTTTCTTGGGCATTAGCTTTTTCATTCAGTTGCAGATGCAAACCAAACCCTGTGAGGTCAATTGGAGACCATATGGGGTTTTCATTTACAAAGGAAATTTTTGGGACAGTTGCTTAGAGCTCTCCTTTCTCCTTTTGCTTATGTGGTTTCTGTGTATAATTCACCAATTTAAAATCAAAGTCTTCTGTGCTTTAAAGCATAAGATTTTCCATGTGATGTAAAAACCAGAACACTTCCAGGTGATTTTTTTTGATTGATATGGACTGCTGGTTAATAGCTTCAAACAGTACAAGTCAAGGAAATAATCTGTCCAGCCATAGATGGTTGTGATATTTGTAAGAAGCGCCGACACATCTCAGTTTTGGTGGTGTTTCATATTCTGTTCCCTTCCTCTTAGGTTGTATAAGTGTTTGGCTGAGGTTTTAGGGTTTGGGTTTGTTGTTTTTTTTTTTTTTTTTTCTTTTTGGGGGGGTGGGTCTAGCCAGGGTGTTTTTGTTTTCTTTGGGTTTTTTGGGGGGGTGTTTTTTGTGGTTAATTTGTTTGGTTGGTTGGTTTGTTTTGTGTGGTTGGTTTGTTTTTTGTGTTCTACTCACTTTTTTTTCATGTTAATTCTCCTACTAAAAGAGCTATGCCCAAAGTCAGATGCTTTCTGATGGTACAACATATGACAAAACAGTAAGAGGAACAGGCTTGGGCAGATATTTTGGTATGGAGACAACATAGTGTGTTTGCAAGGGGAAAAGTCTTATGGCTTAAATGACTATGCTGAGAGTACAAAGAACATTGTGCCATTTCTCTGGCCCAGGCTGAAGGTGAGAACAGCTTTAGAGAAGGTATACTTTTTTTTAATTTCTGAAATAATGTCAGTGTAAACAGATCCAGAAAATCTAGTCTGTTACTAGGTCTGTTATCTATGCTTGCCAGAAGTATCAAAATAAAAATACATGAGCAGAATTTTACAATTTTTACTTTCTAAAATTATTTTCATATTTAAAAAAAAATTTAAAGGATGTGTCATTTTCGTTTTAAAATGTTTATTTTAAAAGTTTTCACTGAAAATATTTTTTTCTTAAAATATTTTAAAAATCTGCACTTTCAAGTATCTCTTTGCAAGAACTTCAGAAAACAAGTGCGAAAATTGTAAGTGGAACAGGAAAATAATTTATTTCCATGTGTTTTCAAAAAAAAGACAAAGAAAAAGCAGCATAAGAGGTTGTTCAGGTCCTCTTTTGGACACTTATGTGACTTCCTGCAAGGATGTTTTCTGTAGAAATGAAATGTAATAATTACATTTTAAGACTGCCTGTGAACATATCTTGACTGTAAAAACTGGATGCAATACATAAGAATGTATAAAAATACAAATGAAAAGTGAAAATTTGTTATCTCCAAACATTTGTATATTTTTTTCATTTTTGATGATGCATGCATCTGCGTTCCCCTGTCCCCTGGTGACTATCTCAGGATGTATATTGTCTAGGAAGAAAGGAACAGATTACAAAAGCAAATCATCTCCAAATTCCAAAATGAAAACTCACACTAAATGGACTGGCTGCAAGGATTGATTAATACCTCACTTTTGACCAGTGAAGACTATATTTTCTCCTAAGGTTAAATTAATCACTCCTTCAGAAGCCCAGCACAGGAATTATATGCCATATACCTTCTTTTTTCATTTGTAAGGCATGGGTGGCACTTAAGTTGTTTTTGCGAGTGAGGGTGATTTTCACCCTGTAGTATAGTTATTTATAGAGTAATAAGACTGAAACCTTTTGAAAAGACTATCTACTTCCAAATGGTGCAGCTCAGTGAGCTGATAGGGTAACTGAATTATAGCTTAAATAAGCTGTGTGTTTGCCATGCCTTCTGGTTTACTAAATATTTCAATCTTATATGCAAAGGTAACTGAAACAAATGCATATTTTGTTTGTACTGTAATAAACAGCAAAATCTTAGGCTTTGCTTCTTTTGTAAACCCATGTCAAACTACAGAGTAAAATGTGAGATTTTAGAGAAACACTGCATGTCATGGAAATGGCAAGGATATTAACTCAAAGTTCAGTAATCTGAAATGTGTTACCTCAGAAGTCTTACCCGAGTAAGGACTGTCTGACATTCACCCCTTCACTGGGCACGTGTCTAAGAGCAACAGTGTGAGTCTACAGAAACAGCTCAGAGAAGCCACGGGCCTCACACTGATTTAGATTAATACATTCAAAGCGATACACAACAGGCAGCTCTATGCTTATTAATTTAAATCTGATAATAGCTTTTTAATGCATGTATTTCTAAATGCGTTGTCCTTAAAGACTACACTGACATTGTGTTTTACAGTTACCCTGAAGCCAAATTGCTCACCCATCCATCTTGGGCTGCCTCAGGAGCACCTTTGGCTCTATGGGAGCGTGATTTTCTTCTGCCCCTCAGTATTTTCCGGATGGGGATAACAGGGGAGAAGTAAGGGTTATTCATTTTTTAAATCAGGTATTGTTGCCTCCCTCCACAGTTATGGGGAGAGGGAAATTTCTGGGAAAAAAAATATAAAATCTTTAGGCAGGAATATAAATAGGTTGACTGGTCCACCTTCTCTTCTAACCTTCAGCACAGCCCCCTGTGTTTCAGTGAATTTGCTAAAGGTTAAGGAGGTTATTTAGTTAACAGACGGCCAGCATGTTGTGTCCAAGGACATCCGCACTGGTGCACTCAAGGATGCCTGATTCCCAGTCCCATGCTGTGTCCATTAGACCACGATGCTTCTGACCCTTTGCTGGGAAAGGTCCCAGGGTACTGCCGGCCTGAAAGCTGATGCCGAATCCCAACTGCGGCAATAGCATTCTGCTCACCTAAATTCCACCTGTGGTTGCAATTGGATATGGTATTCTTCATTTCCGAGCCTGAACTTTTGTTTCTGTGTTACCGTGCGCTGCTAAACAGCTGCTGTGTTCCCCCACTCCCTCCCCACAGGTGGCTGCATTTGATAATGTCTCGTGTAGGATCAATCTTGGTCCCATTGAAGTAAGTGGGAAATCTGCCAGCGTGTCCCAGATCTAGTCCTGCATCCAGCTGGGAAAGCACTTCCAGCTCCTCCAGAAGAGGTGCTCAGCACAGGCTGGCTGATTATACAGGTTCATTAGCAGAGGCGGGTGTCAGAGAGAAAGAAAGAAAGAAAGAAAGAAAGAAAGAAAGAAAGAAAGAAAGAAAGAAAGAAAGAAAGAAAGAAATCCTCCAGCTTCTTTCTGCCGCCACTTGCTCAGTAAGAGCTTAAATGCAGCACTGCTTTGTGCGCACTCAGAGAAACAAAAGCTAATTAAGCTGAAATCTGTCATTTTCTCAGTAAGGATTTGTCAGGGTCAAACTTCATGACAATTAGTGATGAGTCTCAGGAAGAAGTGCACAAGCTCTTCTTCAGTTGCTCAGAAACATTTCCAGCTTTGATTGGCTTTCTGAGCTCTCAGTGTTCCACACTGTTCAGTGCTTGGTGTCTCTTTTCAGGCCCTTAGAAACCAGAAGAGCTGTTAGCTGAGGAAGTCTGTGCTTAAAGTAAGAGGTATGAGGTAAGATCCGGCCCTTCGTGATTCAAATGGCGGGAAGTGTTCTGGGATGTGTTCACACACAGGGTCCATATGTACTGTGAAAACAAGCGTCTGGGAGCTAACAGCCTGTTCATAATCATTTGTGTTTCTGCAAAGTAAAACATGGTGTAGAGGAT
>WKFP01015175.1:3601708-3819029 GCA_011057875.1 Pterocles orientalis
AATATAAAATCTTTAGGCAGGAATATAAATAGGTTGACTGGTCCACCTTCTCTTCTAACCTTCAGCACAGCCCCCTGTGTTTCAGTGAATTTGCTAAAGGTTAAGGAGGTTATTTAGTTAACAGACAGCCAGCATGTTGTGTCCAAGGACATCCGCACTGGTGCACTCAAGGATGCCTGATTCCCAGTCCCATGCTGTGTCCATTAGACCACGATGCTTCTGACCCTTTGCTGGGAAAGGTCCCAGGCTACTGCCGGCCTGAAAGCTGATGCCGAATCCCAACTGCGGCAATAGCATTCTGCTCACCTAAATTCCACCTGTGGTTGCAATTGGATATGGTATTCTTCATTTCCGAGCCTGAACTTTTGTTTCTGTGTTACCGTGCGCTGCTAAACAGCTGCTGTGTTCCCCCACTCCCTCCCCACAGGTGGCTGCATTTGATAATGTCTCGTGTAGGATCAATCTTGGTCCCATTGAAGTAAGTGGGAAATCTGCCAGCGTGTCCCAGATCTGGTCCTGCATCCAGCTGGGAAAGCACTTCCAGCTCCTCCAGAAGAGGTGCTCAGCACAGGCTGGCTGATTATCCAGGTTCATTAGCAGAGGCGGGTGTCAGAGAGAAAGAAAGAAAGAAAGAAAGAAATCCTCCAGCTTCTTTCTGCCGCCACTTGCTCAGTAAGAGCTTAAATGCAGCACTGCTTTGTGCGCACTCAGAGAAACAAAAGCTAATTAAGCTGAAATCTGTCATTTTCTCAGTAAGGATTTGTCAGGGTCAAACTTCATGACAATTAGTGATGAGTCTCAGGAAGAAGTGCACAAGCTCTTCTTCAGTTGCTCAGAAACATTTCCAGCTTTGATTGGCTTTCTGAGCTCTCAGTGTTCCACACTGTTCAGTGCTTGGTGTCTCTTTTCAGGCCCTTAGAAACCAGAAGAGCTGTTAGCTGAGGAAGTCTGTGCTTAAAGTAAGAGGTATGAGGTAAGATCCGGCCCTTCGTGATTCAAATAGCGGGAAGTGTTCTGGGATGTGTTCACACACAGGGTCCATATGTACTGTGAAAACAAGCGTCTGGGAGCTAACAGCCTGTTCATAATCATTTGTGTTTCTGCAAAGTAAAACATGGTGTAGAGGATACTTAGGGGTTCATATATTTTGCACCACTGCGTCCATGTAGTTACTGTGTAGAGTAGTAACCATGCTGGTGCAGAATGACAGAGTCTGCAGTTCCCAAGCACGTTTTTGCAGGAATGCTCATCAAATGCTGAACAAAAATGTACACCAGCTTGCACAGGACAATTTATGAAATGCTAATACACATTATCTCCCTCTCTGCTTTTGCTTAAAATTCTTTATAACAATTTGTAACCTGAATGTATAATGGAAAATGCTAGCAAGCATTTTTAAGAGTTGCTAGATGAAACTGAATTGTTGCTAAGACAGGGAATGACAAACCTTGACTCTCTGGCCAAAGTTTGGTTCTTTGCCTTGCAATAAAAGTGTTAATGACTATTATTTTTTACATCTTCCAGTGTCGCAGTTACATTACATTACAATTGTGTCTTTCAGTGTTAGATACATTTCCATATGCAGGAAATAAAATCAACAGCAAAAGCACAAGCTGCTCTTTTTCCGCTTCTCTCTCATAGGTAGGTGTGGTCCCAAACTTTCTCCCAAGAAAACTTGGCTGTTGTTTTTTCCCTCATGAAGAAAACAACCACAAACACTCAGTGTTTGGACTGTATCTGCTAGCACATACTAGGCTTGCTTCTCTCCATGGTTGGGATTATTCTCAGTGATTTCAAGCTGAGGCCAGGTGTTGGCATGCACAGCACTGAAACTGTTGTTTTAGCTTTGGAAGTTGACAGCTCAGGCATATAGGAGGCTTTTCAAAAATACTCACTTGAGAGTCATTGTCATTAAGGTTTATTATTTGAGAAAACAAAGGCTTTTTTACAGAATCAAGGTAACATACATTTTGGGTAACGTTGCATTACAGAGAACACTGGTCACAGTATAAAATTGTTTCTCAGGAGCTGTGTTGCAGCGTGGCGGCAAGTCTCATTAAGGATCTAGCCTTAAATCACAATTTTAACATTTATGGTACAGAGAAACAAGTGAACTGCGATCCTTAAGACCTAGCTATTCAATTAACCTTTTTCTGTGTGTACCTGTCTCTTATCATAAAGACAAATTCTGAGTGTGTTTGAGTTTCAGTTGAATGTTGCAATGTCGTTTGCAGGATGCCACTAGATAAAGAGGAGAAGGATTCCATCCATTAGATTGAAACTCAAAGTCTTAAACAGGGAATACCGTACAGCATTTTTCAGTTGTCATAACGGTCACATTTTTCTGCCTGAATGAAGTTGTAGACAAGGCCGAAAATGTGAGAATCTGTTTATCTGGCATTAAGGCAGTTTCAGAAGGGCAGAGTGCGAGTCTCTGCTGGCATACCTCTGCTGTCCACGTAGAAGGTCATGGCAGTAGAGAATATGCTGCCAGATCAGAAAATCATAATTATATTCTCATTGTGGATAGAATGGACTAAGAGTAAAATGTGTTGCACAAAACAGGCATATTACACCTTCCATTTCAAATTACTTTTTTTTGAGAAAAGAAAATCTTAGAAGAACATGAATAGGCTACAATCAACCCTTCTGAATGTGTATATTGTTTCCTTTGTCTCTTTCCCTTACAGCTGGTATTTTTATTTCCTGTTATATTTTTTCTTATTCCTGAGGGGATGGCATAGTCTCACGTGGAGCATGCTGTAAAGTGCATTCCTGACTACAGGATTTAAAACATGGTGAAGAGGGTAACAATGTTTTATTTCACTTAATACAATCTAAACTCGATTTTCTAGAGGTGCCTTTATCTCAGGAATTCACAATTCACTTGTTGCATACTTCAGCTTCCCTCTTTGGCCCTTTTTGATGTCACTAAGGCAGCATATGAAAGTCCTTTATGATAAATGAAAATGCTCTGGAATACAAGCGGTAGGAAGCACATGCTATTTTACGCACTGATGCAACTCCATTCTGTTCCCATTAAAAGAATTTTTTTCATCATGAGTGCTCTTGTCCTTTTTCTCCACATACGACACTAAATCTTCTGGGTTTTATTTTCTGGCTTTTGTTGTTTACATTATATGTTCTGCTTTTGTTTAGACTCTAAGGAGACCTTTTTTATTCGTAACAGAATGTAGGATTACATTTATGGATAGAAATTATTTGAAAGAGGAAAACATAATATTAAGAAACTGCCAAGATTTCAGACACAATGTGGGAAGCTTGTTTTATGCAATGTGCAACCAGTTGCCTAAATGAAATGACAGGAACTCAGAGGACCTGGAAAGTATATGTGGAAGACTGGTGTATGTCTTATACTGTATTGCATTTAGTCATATACCATAGTTTTTCAAAGATGAATCTTTTTGTTTGCATAATACAGACTACATTCAATCGAAAATCTGAACTTTGGCTGAGGCATATATATGAATAATTACAGTAACAAAAACTGTTTAAGAAACATATTAACAACAATATATGTGTTTAAAAAGTTAAGATTTAAGGAAATCTTAGTCTAGAAGAAGCTACTAATGTTTTAGCAACCACACCAACCTCTTTGGCAGTGATTTGATATGTAATACTTGTAGGAGAGAGAAATCCAAAATATGGAATCTTGATCATAGGTTTTTGGAAACAATGAGAGATGTGTGCATGACTTTTAATGACAGATCCTAAAACATTAGGACAAGGTAAGTCCTAAACTAACGAAGCGACTAAGATTATGTTGTAGTGAGTGCCATAAGCATGATTGTTTTAGAGGTGTCAAAATGAATTAAAAAATCATGTGTTGAAATGAAAATAATAGCAATTTTTTCTTTCTCTTGATAAAGAACTAAGGGAAATGATAATGTGTCTTTTGGTTTGTATTATTTTGGGAAAAATACATCTGTGAACACGCTGAGTGTCTATTCAGAAAAAGAAATAAGAGATACAGATGTTGCCTATTTGTCCCTGTGTCTTTGTAGATATTGTTGCAGGAGCACAATATTTAAAAAGAAAAAATAAAAATCTTTCAAAGCATTTTCTGAAATGCTGTTTTACAGCCCGTACACAAAGATCTTATTTTATTACAAAAGATATTCTATCAAAGGCTATTGGCAAAAGCTATCATTATCTGACTGTGCCATTCATAGCTTTACTTCCTATTGAAATATGGGATCCATCTGCTCATTGATCGCAGGATAACAGCCATCATTCCCACTTGCTTACCATACATGATATATCTGAAAGTACCAGAAACGTGATGGAGTGCAATCCCAACCCTTGGTCAGTGCCTTAAATCGTTCATCATTAACTTAATTTAGGCCAGGCCGCTATGCCTTCAGCATATTGACTGAATTCTAGCTTCAGTAAACTCAGCCTGGTCCACTTGAAATTTCCAAGGCATGCCTAAAATTTGCATCCTCCTTTTTTTGTTTTCCTAATAGCCTATCTAAATTTGTGCCCCATTTCAGTGCTGCGTTGGTACATTTAACCTGACCCATGTGCTTTAGCTTACTGCTATGCTGTAAAGACAGCTTTGATAAACCTTGAAATGAGCGTTTCACAGAGTTTGAAGAACCATAGCTATGAAATCTATATGGAAGCTGGTCACAGATTAAATTAATTTCAATGTCACAAAAAAGCAGAAGTTATTTCTCTGTAGACAGGTTGATCTATTTTCAAATTCTAAGAGGCCAGTATATAACATTTTCTAAATAAGAAAACTTTATTTGAAGAGTCTGACTTAAGAATATGGAGTCAGCACCAAAAAAATCTGTTCTTTTGCACTCTCATTGACATTGGTGGCATAATAAGCAGCCAGGACTCAAAACTGCAAGGGAGAAAGTTTCCTAATTGTGCTGTGATTATCTGGAAGCTAGTCCCATTAACCTTCTGTCCATCTTCCCAACTGCTTGCTGAACCTTGCAAATAACCTAAACTCACAAATTTTAAAAAGGTGTTTTGAAGCTCTGAAGAGTCTCTATCTCCAGCTTTAATTCTATTGACTGCTGTCAGTATAAATTTATCCACTCTGCCTAGCAAACATGTTTATTCAGTTTTCATTCATTTGAAAGCCTTCTCCTGATGAACCCACGCGTGAGGTGCCAGTGAATATCATTCATTCACGAGTGGCAGAGTAATCTGTTGACAATGGCCAATCTGTGGATCTCTGTTAACTGTGCACAATCAGGGATCTCTCAAACTCCATTAAAAAATTGCCTAAATTGTGTGTTGAGAATAAAGGGCTAAAGATATGTCTTTTTATTATTCAAAAATCTTTCCAAATTAATTGTTTGAAGTGATTAAGAGAGCTAGTAAGATATAATAGGCTTGGAGTCCCTATCTCCTGCTTTGGCAAAGAGAGCACTCTCCTTCAACCTTAATGTAGGATGTGTCAGCAAGGCACAAAATTATTTCTGCTAATGAAAGATTGCTACTTTGTACATTCATTTAACACATAACGCAGTACATGGGCATGGTCATAAATTCATTTTGCTTGAAAATGGAAAAAAAAGCCCAAGAGCTCCCCAGTTATTCTGTGTGACTTGACCAAAGACACATTCTCACCGCATAATTTTAGAATCCCATTTTTTGCTGTCTGACCTGTGGTAAATAGGACTCTATTAAGTGAGTTGTCTTGTCGAAATTTTTTGACCTCTCCATGATTAGTTGAGAGATGACGTATGCAGCATCAAAGAAGTAGGTTGTAAGTCATAGTCTGACATTATTCCTCACTAAGCAGCTTCTGTGTCAGAAAATATTTCAGTTGATTAAAATGAAACAGCTTCTGTTCCATACCAGCATTTGAAAAGGCTCAAGCAAATTTCAGCTAAACTTAAACCTAGAGTTAACTGTGTTGTTTCACAAAGTGTAGTAGATACATCTGATTTTTGTTTGAAAGCTTCAGACGGAACTAAACATAAAATTAAAAAAAAAAATCCCAGATTTTCTGCAAAGTATTTTACATGTCTTGCTAAATCATTAATTTAATTTTGCAAATCCTTCTATAGAAGACTTCTAAAATACAGTGTGTCTCATTATTTCAGTGTTTTTAAATGTCAACGAGTCTAAATATCAAACAGCTCCTGTGTTGACTGGGATGAGCTGTGGAAGAAAATTACAAAAAACCCAAACAAAACCCAAACCCTTGTTTGCCAGTCAAAGTGAGACTGGTTCTGAAATGCCTTTTTCGTGTGTTTATTTTTTTCTAAAAGCAATGATTTAGTATTGAACATGGAATATTTCAATTTGCTTTGGAGTGCAAGAATAAGAATCCAATGGAATTATTTGCTGATTTACATTAAGATATTGCCATAAACTGTGAAGTCAGTGTTTCCAGGGAGTCTGACTTCAATGAAAAGCTTTTCAGAACCATGGTATTAAACAATCACTAGTATGATCATGAGGAATTGACAGAAATACTTTCCTTTTTCTTATTTCCAGCTAGGAAAACACTGCTAAGCATCATTCCAATGCTTTGTGGAAACAGATGGTGTGTGATACCGAAAGACTATTTCAGACTAAAATATGCTCAGTCTTTTCTTCTTATCATTCTTATCATTTTTGCCAACTGTCCTTCATTATAGTAATTTGTGTGCATATTTTCTATGGAGTCATCTTTCAAAAACATAACCCAGACCTTTAACATTTTCTGTGCTTCTGTGCTGAGTCAGATCAAACCTGGGTCACTAAAGGAGAGATGCTTGTATTTTCTGTGTGTGCATTTTGCCACCCTGTTCATATCATTTTAAAAAACTAGGTAAATCCACACAGGCTGGTTTCATTTGTGCATTTAACCTCTGCAAAGGTAAGACCAATAAAGATCATATCCAACTGTCACTGTGTTAGATCAAGATCTCAGGATAAACATATGGTGGAGAAAGATTTAGGTATATAACCCTCGAATCTGGATTTGTGGAGTAGAATTTCTGGTTTTACTTGGTAAAAGATGTGACTGTCAACAGTACAATTTTCTCAGCTTATATAGCTGAAAGTCTGGCATGGTGATATTTCAATATATATTATAAACAGAAAAAGACCAGACATTAGTATGCAGTCTTTTCAAAAGCCCATCAGTACCACTGAATAATTTAGTAAATAGACCAATCTTTATCCAATATAGAACAATTTTACTAACTCCTACTATCCTTGCAGGACAAATGCTGATTGACAGCAGAAGCCTTTTTGTTGTTTGTTTTCTGTAGGACAGTATGGAATAGTAAAGTGCATTTCTGTCATTTCCTCTACAAGACACCTCAAATTCTGGAGACAAAATAGTACATCAGGATGAATGGGTAATCTGGCAATTCTTATGAAAATAACAAAATCTCTCTTGAGATAAATATAAAAATAATTTAAAAAAGAAATCTTAAAATAACTTTTTTTTTTTTAAATCTCCTCCTTTTTCTGACATCTCTACCGACAGCCAGCATTGTGGCTGTACTGATAATGCAAAAGATAACATCAAGAAATAAATTGGAGGGGGAAAAGAGGAACTAGAAGAACGATAAAAACAGTTTTCACTTGAGGGTTTCTTACATGCTTAGATACCCTGGATTTATGCCCTGTGTTATGCTCCTTGGAGGGGGAAGAGAGACAGAGGATGTGCTAGAGCGAGACTCAGTGTAGCTGAGAACGCTGAGAAAGGTAGTATTTCAGAGGAAGAAATGGAAAACTCTGCTTTCCAAAATAAATCAAATGTAATGTTCATTATATTGATGTGCCACTATAAAAAGAAAAATCTTTCCTTTACTGATATGTGTATGGCTTTTCAGGCTGATTTTTACAACAAGAGAAATTTTCTTATTTGAGGATAATTAACCTTACTCACAGATTTTTTATAGATCACAAGGTTTTTTCCATATGTCACGGTATTAATGTAGATTTCATCTTCCACTGTGAACTTACACTAAGTTGAGTAACTATTTAGATAACCCTCAAAGGCAATACTTTCCTGCAGATATTTGACTATTGTGGTATGAATCATTAAAACAATTTACTTTAACAAAAAGTGAAAATAAAGCCCCTTTCTGAAAGAGGAGATGTTTTCATTCCCATGCTGTCTCAGAATTTATTTGCCTATTAACGATTTCATAATAACCTAACCGGTCATATGGAATTCCTGATTCATCCAATAACTTTCTTGAAAGTTGGAAGGCTAATTGCAGAAGTGATTATTTATAATATCTGAGTGCTTTATTCAGGGGACCCATTAAAAGCATAAACATTGGGGACAGAGAAAGGTTACAACTGCTTTAATGAAAAGAAACATATGAAAGTTTTATACAAATAACACTCCTAAACTTGTCCAGATTTTAAATAAAGACTTCTAATGAAAATAATGTTTTCCTTCAGAAGATTCAGTATGTTTTGAGGGGGGCCAGAAAGATGGTCGAAGGGCTGGAGCTCCTCCCATATGAGGACAGGCTGAGAGAGTTGGGGTTCTTCAGTCTGGAGAAGAGAAGGCTCTGGGGAGACCTTAGGCAGCTTCCAGTGCTGAAAGGGGGCTACAGGAGAGACGGGGAGGGGCTCTTGATCAGGGAGTGTAGTGATAGGACGAGGGGTAATGGCTTTAAGCTGAAAGAAGGCAGATTTAGATTAGATATTAGAAAGAATTTTCACTTTAAGGATGGTGAGACACTTGCCAACACAGGTTGCCCAGAGAATCTGTGGGTGCCCCATCCCTGGAGGTGTTCAAGACCAGGCTGAATGAGGCTTTGAGTAACCTGGGCTAGTGGAGGGTGTCCCTGCCCATGGCAGTGGGTTGGAACTGGATGATCTTCAAAGGTCTGTTCCAAACCAAACCATTCTATGATTCTATGTTTTATACTAACCAAAACAGACTATTTTACTCCCAGTAGAGCTATTCCACTTTACCTGCCACTGTTGTTGTCAAAATTTTCTTGTGGTATTCCCAAAATCAAATGTTTTCTTAAAGCCATGCTGTTTAGTGAATTAGTGAGTATTTCAGCTTGTACTTTTTTTAAAAATGCCCCCAAAACCACTAATCCAACTTCAAATTATTTTTATTTGGTTTGTGGTGGATTTTTATAAAGAATTTTATTGCTGGTAAATCAATCAGGTAGCTGTCTGGGATGAGAACATTTTACATCAGCACTGTTACCAATCCGCTTTTAGATTAATACAGCGCGACAAGTGGGATCACAAACTGTCTGCCATTCCCTTGCACAGACTGAATCATCCAAAAGTATTTTGTTTACTACAGCCACGATTCCTGTGCTAAATGATGGAACTGTTTGGAAATAGTTTTTACTTTGACATGTTGTCACTTTTTACATTTTGTTAAAAAAAAAAACAACAAAATAACTGTTAGATCCTCACGCCCATAGTTCCCAAAAAGATAGGTAACACTTTTAATTAATTTTTTGTTATTAAAATATGATAGTTAATTAAGACAGAAACACCCTCGTATTCAGTTTCAAACTATTTCAGTTTTATTATCACAAAAAGTTATTTTGGATGGAAACAGAAAAGAGTCTGTTTAACTGTCCTTTCTTCGTGCATAGTGGCCTTATGCACTAATGTATAATGACACTGAGCAGGGATGAGATTTATGTTTAATCTGTCTGCAACAGACTGATTTTGCATATCTGCAGAACACAAAAGATGATTTGGAAATCTGAATATTTTGTACCCCGTGTTAATGCCCTATCTGCACACTCGGTACAGACTACTGCTTGAAATCACCCTTTGAGACAAGATCATGAAGATTTCATTTACAAAGTGTTATTTTAACACAATTTTTTGTAAACACCATCATGAGAGGTAATTCCTATTCCCCATGCAGCCTAAATCCTGAATATTTCCTACCCTATTGGAATTGTATTTTGAGGTATTCATTGTCTCTAATGTACTTTTATAGTGAATTAATATTTTCCTAATAAATGTGCTAATGCAGTTTGCTACAATTTTTCGTCAACTAGTACTCTAATTTTTATATGCTGCTCTAAATCATTATAATTTTTACTTCTTTCTTTCACTTCCCAGTCTTTGGACAATATTCAGCCTGAGACATAGCATGAGCAAGTCACTCCTTTACTTTGCAGTGCAAGCTCTGTGCTGTGTTAATAGACATAAGTGAGGGGTGTATGGAGACAAGGAGGGCATAGAAAGTTCTGTTGAAGGACTTGGGAGGACAAGGACACTGCCTGACAGTGTGTGGCAAGCCATATCTGCAGCACATCTGTCTAAGCATTTTATGTTAAACCCCTCAAGCTACATTTGTGAAATAATCAAGGCTATGGCACGTAATGCCAGTGTGAAGTATGAGGTGAATGAGGTTCCACATCTGGAATGTAGATGCCCTCCTACGGAGTTAGGTAGCCCAGACATCTGTATCTGGATACATCCTGGAACAAAAACATACCCTTACATAGGGAACAGTGCAACATCTTGACCTTGGAAACATTCATTATGGATGCAGAGGGATTTTTTAGACAGAATGCTCTTACCAGCTCCAGTTTTCAGTTGATGGGTAAGGCAGGGGATAGCTTGTTTTTGATGTGGTGAAGAGGAAGCTATGGCAAAACTCTCCACTGAGCTCCTCCTGGGAGACCAGTAATGAATTACATGTGACAGATGTTAGTCACTTAATGAATAATTGGAAGGGCCTCAGATACAACAGTGATGAGAGCATCGTAAGAACCCGTGGAGGATATAATCATGATGGTAACAAAAGATGGGGGAGTGTCCAGCTTCAGAGCTACATGCCAAGAACACGATCTAAGATGTTAAACTGGTTATAATATCAACAGATCAAGCTGAGAGAGCCTAAGACATAATGTCATCTTTCAAATTGCAGATTTGGGATTGGATTTGCACTTAAAATAACAGTTTGATACTCTTCCCACTGAAGTCTGTGGCGAGCTGCCAGCTGACCTCAGTGGGAACATACTTAGGCCAGAAGCTACTGGATAAGTAGAATTCATAAAGTGCTGGATTGGTACGCTGGAAACAAAAGTCACAGCTTGCATGCCAGAGAATGCAGGGCGGGGGGAGAGAAGGGGTGGGAAATCCAGAAATGGCTAAACCAAATGATAAAGGACAACATACAGTCCAGAATGGAGAATCAATGGCACCAGGGAGGTGAAGAAGATAAAGTAATAGACTACAGAAAGAGAATGAAACCAGCACCAGCATCTACTTGTAGGAGAAGGGATTTGGTTTCCAATCAGTCAAGCAGCACAGCAGAGATGTTCTGGCTGCTGACAATGGCTATCTGGTGCTAGGGTAGCCCTGCAGAGGACAGGCTGAATGGAATATTAAAGCCAGAACTTTCTATTTATTTCTGTTAGTGTGGGCATGAATGAGAATCAAAAATATGCTGATTTGGTAGGGAACACTTTACCCTTGTGGACTGTAGGATTAACCACAGTAACCACATACAAATTTAGAATAAAAGTCTGCCTACCTGAAAGAGCAGACAGAGCAAGGCAGGTTCCGAAAGCAACTGTAATACTGAAGAAAACATCATTATGAAAACAAAGGAATTAGTCAAATTTTTGAAGGAGGCAAAGTCCCAATGTAAAATGGAGCTCCTGCACTGATTTCAGCTAGTGTTGTGACCCTCACTTGGAGGAAATCACCAATGATAGGAACAACCTCAATGCTCTGATTAAATAATATATGACATCTAATTTGATCAAACAGTTTAAATGAAAACGTCACATTCCCGACAGTTTGTGTTTCTCTGCATGAATGAGTCAGGAAATTGTCACAATGGATCTGCAATGGAACACAGCACCACAAATGGAAATCACCCAGAACGTTACCATTGTTATTGCTGATGCTCAGCATTAGCTTCTTGACTTTGATGTGTGTTTGAGCTCTTGAGCTTATTAGCTTCCATTTCCTACAAGTGCCAAAGCATTCCTAACATCAGCTTTTCATGGACACCGTACTGGTATGTGAGATCACTGGAGCATGGATCATACATCACTGGAGCATGTAATAGCACTGCCAGAGGTGGGGGAGATCCGTGCTGACCCAGCTGGTACATCAGGATGGCACAAGCTCATTAGCTCCAGCATCATGACTCTGGCAGCTCCATTTACTCCACTATAGGGGCCAGAGTCCTTGATGTGGGTCTCCTCTGTCATCAGAAGGAAGCTAGTGCAGAATTTTGCCCACATAGGAACCATATGTTCTTATTGAGTTGGATTTTTATTAGCAAACAAAATTACTAACTATTCATAATGTTGCTTATGCTGCTAGTAATGGTAATTCTAACAGAAAACTTTAAATTTAACATGTACAAGAGGGGTTTTTTTCCACTCTTGGGAAGCTCAGAGTTTTTGAGGGCAGGTTATTTTTGGTTTAGTTTTTTTTTAATTTGTTTTAGAAGAAAGCTTGACAGCATTTTTGATACTGAAGACTGAAAAAATGAATCTGCAACCTGTTTTAATCCAAAAAATACTTTGTTCAAGTTTTTTTCTATCTGAATCTAGATGTGGTCAGCAATAGCAAATTCATCATTAACAGTTTGTTCTACAGAGGTGACCTGAACTCTATGGGGTTCAAATTTTTCTATGACTGACTGTTTGGTTTCTCTGAACTGAGTTCTCTGCTTGTCATTCATCAGATTTTTATGTGGGCAAACAGGGGAAAAAAAGCAAGAAAAAAAAAACTTTTTTTTTTTTTTTCCACTGTGGGTGAGCTAACATCAGTTGAACCTGAGGTATCTTCTACAGTTATTAGAATATTAAATTTGTCTTTATAAATCTGAAGTACAGAAACATGAGAGACATCTATAAGAATACCAGATAAAAAGGTGAAGGATCAGAGGCTTAACCAATTGCTCCCTGATGTCAAACTGAGAATCAGCAGAAATAATCGTTTTGGCATCAGACAGGAGAAGTCAAAGGTCAGGATTTAATGCTGTCACAGAAGGATTCTTCAATGAGCAAAGCAGGTGCTTACTGAAGCATAATTATCTGTTTTCTTTAGGGATTCAGAGCAAAGCATGATGTGAATGGGAATGCAAGGTCTCCCTGGAAAAAAATGGGAGAGCTCTCTTATCTGGAAAATCTTTCCCACAATAATTTCTTTACTTGAACAAGTCCATAGAAAGTAAGTGGGGAGATTTCTCCTCTTTCCTACTTTTCTTCTCAGTTAATAGGATTTTTATTAAAAAGACATTTTTTGTTTGCAATGACATAAAACCTAATGTCGTGGTTCTCTGAAAACTGGATGCACTGCTGAAGAGCAAATGCAAAATTGCTCAAGAGTCAGCCTGTCACAGCAGAAGCAATGTTTTAGTTATTGTTCCAACATAGAACCTCAAAATGTGACTCCTGATGCCTCCTGATGTCAAGGATGCTCAGCTGCAGAGCACCAGCAAATCTGTTGGCTGGATTGTTGTCCCCTGACACAAGGTGTCTGTTTGTGCAGTCCTGCTTATTAGCGGACACAGTGTCAAGTCAACCAGGAGCTTGGATGAAGACCCTGGATTTACAGATCCATGCTTGGGATATTGGGTCCTGCAGAACCTCAGAATCTCGGTTGCCAACTTGACAGTCTAATCAAATTGTCAACTCTTGTAAGTTTTCTAAGTATCCAAATTCTTTTGATAGCTACAAAAGGTGTGAGCTTGTGATATCTATTTAATTCTAAAAACTGCTATCACACATTCCTCAGCAATCATAGTGAATTTGACTGTTGGGACAACTGGGAGAAATTGAACAGGAGGGAGGCAATGAACTAAGTCCACAAAGTATAATTTAGCTGTGTCTGATACCGCTCTTCATGCTGACTTTTCAGTCAAAGAAATTGGTCAAAGAGATATGCCATTGCTTAAGGGTTAGGAGTAATGAAAAAGCAGGTCTAGCTCAGTTTAAAACGGGTTAGAGTATTAAACACCAAGTCTGATACTGATACATTGTTGTTTGACAATGAAGTTTTGCATATGACTTACGTATGAAGTTATCCCTCATTCCACAGATTTCTTAGGAGAGAGGAAAGGGATTTGAGTAATCTCAGGCTGCTTCTACAGGACAGGATAAACTTTTGAGGCTCAAGTAAGAAATCTTTTCTCATGCTCTTGATTATATCTTCAGAGTTCCTCTGAGTCCCTTATCCAGCCTTACAACACAAATTAATGTGTATGTGTATATCCAACCTGTGTAATTAGCTGGAGATTTGAGAAGTTGAATTTTTTGCCAACTCTTGGAAAAAGCCTCGAATTCATTGCCCATCCAAACTCTAATCCCATTGTAGGTAATATAACAAATTCCCTTTAAATGCAATAGGAGTAAAATACATGCCCAGGATAGCTCAATATCTAGTGCATTGAATGCCAGGAGACTTAAAGGGAGAAAAAGAGAGTGTAGAGAGAGCAACTGAAAATGTAAAAAGAGAGAGACACTGCTACAGGAAGCATTGGCCATGTCATGAACCTTGTCCCCATACTTTTTAACAATTGTAATTTGGAATCTAAATTGTTAGATCCTGGAGAAAATCTCCTTTCTGATTTCCTAGATGTCCAACGAGCTCAACCTTGAATATTTGAAAGTTTTCTATTTTTCTCTTTAACTTTTTGCAGTATTTTTGTTTCATTCTCCCCGCTTCCCAACCCTCCCACCCCTTCCAGCATAGTTAACACACACTGTAAACCAAGGGATGAATTTGCAGTAGGGCTTGAACACCTGCTGCTTCTGTTGACACTAGCTGGAGGTTTTAGGTGCTTTGCAAATAAAGTTCCTACTGGTTTCCAAAATTATCAAATAAAATAACAGTTCCTCTTTTGCCATGATTCCTTTTCATGGCTTGTTGTGTTGTGCATGTGAGACACCCAGGCTGGAGCTGCTGGAATCCATTGAGTGAAATGAGTCATCAGGTTAAGGGAGGAATATAATAGCAGAACTACTTTAACAGAATAGATCAATAATCCATCTTATCCAGCATCTTGTCTCAATTCTGGACACTTCAGAGGAAGGTGTTAAACCCACTTAGTGCACGTGATATTGTACCATAGGGGATATTTCTTCCTTACCCCATCTGGTGATCAATTTATACCCTGAGGCTTATGGATTGAATTAACATTGTAACTACTCAATAGTTTCATTTTCAAGATCCAGAAAATGTGTATTTCTAAACGCTGCTACATCTGACTACCAGATACAACATGTCTGTAGTCTGTAGTTTTAAGTAAAATTTCTATACAGTTTTGCTAAAAAAAAAAACCAAAACACAAAATAAAAATACAAACAGTCAGGCAATAAAAGCAAAACAAACAAAAATACAGGTTAAAAGGAGAAACAAAATCATGTAGGAAAAAACTTTATAAGCTAATTTCTTACTAGTAGTTTCACTTATATTTGAAAAAAAAATACAGCTACTCTAAAATATCTTTTTGTCTAAGTATCAATGCCAGGATTAATTTCCAAGGATTTCAAGTTGAAACTCTGAATAGTGTTCTTTTAGCTACCACTGTGACACTGTGAAGTTTAGTTATGCGTGTTTCCTCTACTTGAAAGAAGAATAAAGGTTAAATGTCACTGAAGATGTTCAACTTATTGGGTGGACTCAGGACACACAATGTTAATTTTTTCTCATGATTCTAGGGCCAAAAACTCTGCAATATGTTGTAGTTAAGGGTGCAGCCTTCTCAAAGGTCTTCCTTCCTTTGTTCTATGGGGCTAAGGTTTTCAAAGGAGTAGAAGGATGATTGCAATCTAGTTCCCTTCTATTCCATTAGTAAGTGGTTCCCAGGTCCTAACGTAGCTTTTGAAAAGATTGTTCATTAGTTTATCTAGAAGGATGTATTCCCAAACCGCACATCAGTTTTCATTGTTACAATTTACTGTAATACTTGTCCTAAGAGTGTCTTAAGAGCTATAAACCAGTTTTCCAACCCATGGCAAATTCTGACATTTTGACATTTGTTTTCCTTCTCAGTTGTTAAAAAATATCAAACACTTTAAAACTTTATGTCAAGCAAAATAGTCTGAAATATTTCTGTTTTGACTTTATTACAATGTATTTTAAAGGTTTTAAACATTGTATTTTAAAGGTTATTTACCAAGATAAAAGAAGCATTCTAATTATTTCCTCAAAAAAAATAGGTGATAAAAATGTCATGTTGCTCTGAAATTTTCAAGCTCATGTAGTCATTTTTTTTTGCTGGAAAACTGCTCCTCTGGAAAAAAATAATGTCTAGCTCTTCTGTGACTGACCATTGCAATCTTGGACTGTCAAATTATGGGAAAAAGTGCAAATTTATATTGCTATTTTAATGGATGTTCTCATTAAAATACAGATCTCTTGAAACTTGGCTAATCAATCATAAATCTGAATAGTCACTTCCAGTAACATAAGCAGGACTTGACTCTCCTTGCTTAGCTGTTTCGTATAGTAGCAATGTTGTTGAATTCCAATGTGGTTTGAAACAAAAACTACTCTACATTTTTCTGAGTTGTTGAAATGTTGCTACAAATTACATTGAAAAAGGAAACTAGACCAAAACATAAGGCCTTTCAGCTAATTGCAGAGGGTTGATTTTTGGTTTTGTTTTTTCCAGGACTATTGTTCTTCAAGTGGCATTTGCAAATTTAATTATTTTTAGGACTTCTATTCTGTATGGTGTAATCAGTTTGCTTCATCCCCAAACAAGCCTCCATGACATCACTAGGAATGAAGAAAGTATGAAAAGATGAAAAATTTGCCCTCAAGCCCTACAACTAGGTTTCAGTCAACATGTAAAAGGTATACATGGTCCCACTGCAATGAAAAGAAATTACACAAATGGGAGAACTTTGCCCTTACAGCATAAAGTACCACAAAGGTGCTTGTTAAAGGAGGCAAGATTTTCAGGAGCAGTCAAGCACAGGGCTAACACAACTTCTGCTGAAAGCAAAACAAGCCGGTTTGGCCATAATCTCTCATGTCCCTTCCTAATAGCAAAGTGTCAAAATTGAAAAGAGTGGTCTGAATGTCTCCATATTTCACTGACTCTGAGTTTATCTTTATGTTCTAACAATAATTTAGAACAAGCCTTCTAAAATTGCCATGCATTTGCTTGATGGGGAATAAGTTTCAGATGATGTGTTACATACTAGAGTATTCCCATGTGTAGTTAAATTATACTCTCCGTGGTACCCAGTTATGCCATTTGCAGTTGGTCTTATCTTGAAAATGCAGATTGCTTGCCAAGACGCGTTCCTGATCATTCAAGTCTGGGCAAAATCTCACATGATCCAGAGGTGCATGTTTGATTTATATCTGAGATACTCTTTTACACTCCATTACTCACGCGCTTTAATTGCAAAACACTGCATAAGCACATGTGTTGGAGGACAAGACTCATTTACTACACAGTCCAGAGGAAGCACCGGCTTTTCTGGGTTAATATTTAGTACTTCAACAATGAAAAATGTCGTGTCAAAGCCAAGGAGCTGGAATGACTATCAACTGGTGTCATCTTTGCTCTGGCTTTCAGTCACTTAGATATTAAATTTTGTGCAGGGTACACTTGATACTCCAAACATGTCAGCCCTACTAAACTAATTATAATCTGTGAGAAAAATGCAGAGAACCTAGATGTTGTGGCCAGCTTTGAAATCAGATATTGTATATAAAATTCTTCATATTTTGACAATATTTTTTTTCTTTTTTTTTCTTTTTTTTTTTTTTTTTTTCATAAAGGATGAAAGTCAAAAAGCTCACATGTTCCTGGGGACTGCTGAGTCAGTTGGAAAGTTACTGAATTATGCTCTTCAGTCTAGTGAATTAGGAGATGTGGATTAATGTTTCCGTAAGATCTTCAAAGACTAACTTCCAGCTGAGAAGAGTTTATTGCTGTATCTGCTGACTCAGCTAAAAGAAAGTTCCTGGTTTGAGTCTGAGTTAGACATTTAAATATTAATTTTAAATGAATTGTTACCAATCTGTTGCTGCCCTCTGATTCTAAACTTGCAAGGTGGGAGCTTTAAATTAAAAAGCTAAAGGGAGATAGATCTACTCCCTTTGCTGTCTCAATCTCAGTCCTTTAGGTTCTTACTAGTTTCTAAACTAGCAGTTTAAGGCTGAGTGCTCAAACCTGCAACTCAAGTATTTTTAACAATATTCTGCCTATAGCACACCTTTATATGATATGTCTTTACTATAGATTAGGTTCAGTTAAAAAAATAAAGAAAATAAAGCTGTAATTTCTGGAGAAGACACTTAATGCTTAACATTGTTGTAGCCATTTGCTTTTCCAAACTTCTCTGTGTACTGTAAAGCTTTAAGTATATACAGCTTCTGTCTGCTGTGTTTCAGCAGCTAGACATAACCAGGGAATAGAGGTAGAGAAAAATTAAGATGAAATTTACTGCAGATCCATTCTTGAATCAAAGACAAAAGCAGGGCTAAGAAAATTTTGGAGCCAAAATCCATGAAATCAAGACAGTTTACACCACATGAAAATCTGACCCTTAATCTACTTCATTAAATAGTGCAGAATTTGCTCCCATTGGTCCCAAAATACAATCACATTTTTCTTCCTTTACAATTTACTATTGTTATTAATTGCTTCTCCTACTATTATTGCTGTTAGCTCTCTGTTAAGCACTAATTGACCTTAAATGAACTTCAGAAAAGAACTTCTGAAACTCAGGTTTAGTGTAATGAAGTGGTATTTTAACTCGTTTGCTTTCCTGAGCTATTTCAGTTTATCAAGTAGTTTGATTTTACCTATTCATTTATTTATTTAATCTGTATGAAGGTTCAGTATGTGCTGCTGGTCTTTGCATTTCTGAAATAGCTAAAAAGGCAGGAAAAGGAAGAAAAAGAGAGAGCCTGACAAAAATGTTACTGTTGCCATTCAGGCTTCCTACTAGATTATTCAGAAGTAAATATACAAACTAAGCTGCTTTACGCTTTAAAATATAATGGAAAAGAAATATTATGACTGACCACAATATTTACAAAGCTATTCTGCAAATACATTAGTAGTGTCGGGAAAGACAAAAGGTAAAAGAGACTGAGACATATTTCTAACTTTTTAATAAGCCTCACAAATCACCAAATACCCTTTAAACAATGGTTACACCTTGGACTCCCGTCGAGCCCACCTCACCATTGATATTGCAAGCATGACACCTCTTATCCCTTTATTAACCTCTCCATTTTATGATCTGTTAGTCACAGATGCACATCTGCTTCACAGGCCGTAACAACACCACCCACCTAAACATCTTAAAAACAAGGTGTCTAAGTCCATAAGCAGGACATGTGCTACCCGGCGATGGGGAGTGTATCCTGGTAGTACGGCCAGCGGAGCAGCAACAGCCTCAGCTGCTCATATGGTGCACACTTGTGGTCAGCTGGCATGGGGCTTGGCTGAATAGTGAGAAACTCTCAGGTTCAAACAGTTGCAAATTATTTAAAGGGAATAGAGGTGTGAATTTGTTATGTGATCATGTAATGGAAGAGCCTCTCATGATACATATGTGTAAGCTCCAGGGTCAGGGTTGTGAACACTAAGCCTGTGTCTCTGTTCTTTCATGGAGCAGAACTGTACTGTAGCTTTCCGCTCAGCAAAAATAAACTCTGTAAAAGTTCAAATGAGTTCTCTTATTTAAAGCTCAGGGCAGATAGCTTGGGTGTCCTGAATATTCTAGCAACAAACCAGTCCTGTAAAGGAATACCTTCTAGCTTTGCATGCCTCTCTCCCTCCTCTCCATTCTCAGATACTTCAAAATATCCAGCCATTGCTGGGATGTTGAGGGAATATTCTTGCCAGGAGACAGTTATAGAAAATAGCTCCTTGGCAGCCATGTGTTGCAAAGAACCTGTCTGCTGCCCCTTAATTTAATTGTTTGCTTAGCATAGGTGTCCCCTGAAATAGCATTATGATAAGCTGAATTAATGTTATGAATATGAGGAACACTTCTCTTCATATTCCTTTTTTTAGACACAAGCATTATTCAAAGGCTAGAGAGTAGGGGAGGAAAAGCTGTACTGCTGAACAAGCTCCACTGGTGGGGGTTGCATTTCACAAAAGTGCAAGCCCTGTGCTTCAGCTGTGGTTTATAACGGTGTAACTGGTGAGACAAGCCTGTGTTAATGTTCGTTTTGAAAGCTGGACTCTGATCTCACCACCTCTGCACATCCGTGAGAAGTCAGTGGCTAAGAGCAAGGATTGTTGCTTCCCACTTGCAGTGCAGCTGGCACCAGGGACAACAGCCTGGAGACAGAGAAGTGACCTGATATCACCCTTCCTCTGAAACAAGAGGCAGTCTGGCACTGACCTTGCAATTCGAGTGCTTGTTTACTCCATGCAAATGTTCCAGCAATTTCACTTGTAAACTACTGTGTGTTTCCTGCTCTCAGCATGGCTCCTTCCCTACCTGCCCATATGCTGTGCAGAAAGCCCAATGCTAAAATTGGATCATGCAGAAATTTTGAAGTCATTGTTGTCTTGTGAGTAAAATTGGGATGGTTTTTAATAGAATCGTGGTTTGGATGATATTATTTGTTGGTTTAGAAGATACGAACTTGTGAAGAAAGGCAGACATAACTTTTCCAGCAGTGAGGTTTTGAATGGTTCTCAGTGGAAATGCTACTGCCCTGTAACCAACAAAACAGTTCATTTAGCTTCTGTCTTTTTGGGAATCCCCTACCTGGCTTTAATTACTAAAACACACTGAATGGATTCCTGGTCTTTCCTAAAGCTATTAGCAGCATTCCCCTAGACTCCACCAGGGCTAGGATTTCACCCACTCTCTCACATTCTTTCTTTGGTCTCCAAGCTTTGTAGCTGAGAAATTTCATAACTGAATCGCTCATCTCAGCCCACAGGGCATGGCTGTTGACCCCAGTTTTAAGCAGCTGGTGTGGAATACAAGGACATTTCAGGAAATTTCATCTGCCAGGAGGTGCTTTCCACCACACTATCTATCACGCTAACAACTGCTGGGGAGGGACTAAATAATATGCTTGACATTAACACCTGTTTTTATAACACTCCAGTTAAATATCAGAGGCCAAGACTACTGGGTCTCATTCAAAATACTGCTTACCCTCAAACCAGATTTTTTCCCAGAAAATGCTGGAGAAGAAAATATTTCCCAAAAGTGAGCCAGACTCTTTAATCTACTGGGGTGATTGCTTGTGAAAAATCACTGATTGCACCTCTAAGTTGAAATTAGTCATGTTTAACTATCACTGATTGGAATACCTGACACTGTGAACCTAAATCAAGGAGACATTGACAAAATATTCTAATCAGGAGAGCATTTAATTAGCTTAATATTCTAATGTACTTAATTAATTATACAAAGGGTGATTAAGTTTGTTCTAAACTGAATTGTAGTGACAGGCAGTAGATTTATTGGTTCATACTCTAGTGTCTACTTAAAAGTTTGTGTGGCAATGATTGTGGTAAAATCCCTGCTCAGTTCTTCATATTAAGATATCCAAATAGAAAAGCCAACAAATAATAATAATAATAATAATAGCAATAAAGAACATAAAATATCTACCCCATTTTCACCAGACAGTGAAGGTAGCATCATAATCTCAGAGAAGTCAAGAAAGGATGGATGTCCAGTGTCTCCTGGATTTATGAACAGAAAAAGGAGTTGTGATCATGTAGTTCTATTCTTGATATGGCACAAGATACATCATTTTACCTATTAATTCCCCTGCAAAACTCACCACGTTCAACCCAAGCACATATTTTGCTCATCTATACTTTATAAAGTCCTGGTAACTTTACCACATTCTTAGGAAAATTGTTTCAGTGACCAATAACCTTAGTTTTTGTATTATATCCTAGTGTTTGATATTTGTATTATGGTTTTCGTGTATTTGCCTTACAAATAAAATATCTTTTTTATTAATTTAAACCTCTGATTGCATTGATAATTATGGATCACAAAAACACATAGGCTTTCCAATTATTAAATTGGATAAATGCTGTTTTGGTACTAGATTGTACTGAAAGAAACTTTACCATTCCATAAGTGTCCCATAAGCAAAAATTAGATACATTTATGTTAATGAGATTGTTTATCTGCTACCTTTCTCCTGCTATTAAATAACAGAAGTACAGCAGTCAGCTAACTGCTCGTATTTTCATATTTTTTTGAAAGATACGTTTTACATTTTTTTTGGTATAACTAGTATTTCTGCATGATGGGCAGAAAAAGAGAAGACATAAATCTAATTTATTTCTTACTAAAAGATGTGACATAGGACACTCACGCCAGGCTTTGTATGAATAGTCAAAATACTACATTCCCACACTGACAAGTGCCTCTGAATTCACATCCATGGGTGGTACTTGGTCACCACACACTTTTACAGAAAACTACATAACCTGTTATGCGTGATTGTGTAGATGTTCCTTTCTTATTTTTTCAAGTGAAACGTAATACTAAGAAGCTACCATACCTGTGCAGGTGAAAAGAAACTCATAATTTCATAGAATCATAGAATCACAGAATGGTTTGGGTTGGAAAGGACCTTAAAGATCATCAAGTTCCAACCCCCCTGCCATGGGCAGGGACACCCTCCACTAGACCAGGTTGCTCAAAGCCTCATCCAGCCTGGCCTTGAACACCTCCAGGGATGGGGCATCCACAACCTCCCTGGGCAACCTGTTCCAGTGTCTCACCACCCTCACAGTGAAAAATTTCTTCCTAATGTCTAGTCTAATTTACCCTCTTTTAGCTTATACCCGTTACCCCTTGTTCTCTCACTACACTACCCATAAAGAGTGCCTCCCCATCTCTCCTGTAGCCCCCTTCAGGTACTGGAAGGCTGCTATTAAGTCTCCTCGGAGCCTTCTCTTCTCCAGGCTGAACAACCCCAACTCTTTCAGCCTGTCCTCATAGGGGAGGTGCTCCAGCCCTCTGATTCATTTTGTGGCTCTCCTCTGGACTCTCTCCAACAGGTCCATGTCTTTTTTATGTTGGGGGCCCCACATCTGAACACAGTACTCCAGGTGGGGTCTCACGAGAGCAGAGTAGAGGGGGAGAATCACCTCCCTTGACCTGCTGCTAATGCGTCTCTTGATGCAGCCCAGGACACGGTTGGCTTTCTGGGCTGCAAGCGCACACTGCCGGCTCATGTTGAGCTTCTCATCCACCAATACCCCCAAGTCCTTCTCCTCAGAGCTGCTCTCTATCCATTCTCTGCCCAGCCTGTATTTGTGCTTGGGATTGCCTCGACCCACGTGCAGGACCTTGCACTTGGCCTTGTTAAATTTCATGAGGTTTGCATGGGCCTACCTCTCCAGCCTGTCAAGGTCCGTCTGGATGGCATCCCTTCCCTCCAGCGTGTCTACCATACCACACAGCTTGGTGTCATCAGCAAACTTGCTGAGGGTGCACTCCATCCCACTGTCCATGTCTCCAACAAAGATGTTAAACAACACTGGTCCCAGTACTGACCCCTGTGGAACACCACTTGTCACTGGTCTCCACTTGGACATTGAGCCATTGACCACCACTCTTTGAGTGCAGCCATCTAGCCAGTGGTCCTTCCGTCAAATCCATGTCCCTGCAACTTAGAGATAAGGATGTCATGTGGGACTGTGTCAAAAGCTTTGCACAAGTCCAGGTAGATCATGTCTGTTGCCCTTCTTCTATCCACCAGCGCTGTGGCTCTGTCGTAGAAGGCCACCAAATTCGTAAGGCACGATTTCCCTTTGGTAAAGCCATGTTGGTTGTCGTCAATAACCTGTTTGTTTTCCATGTACCTTAGCATAGATTCTAGGAGGATTTGCTCCATGATCTTGCCAGGCACAGAGGTGCGACTGACCGGCCTGTAGTTTCCCAGGTCTTCTTTATTTCCTTTTTAAAAAATGGGGGTTATGTTTCCCCTTTCCCAGTCTGCGAGAACTTCACCAGAGTGCCACAACTTCTCGAATATGATGGATAGTGGTTTGGCAACTTCATCTGCCAGTTCCTTCAGCACCCGCGGGTGTATCTCATCAAGTCCCATGGACTTATGCACCTTCAGGTTCTTTAAATGGTCTTGAACCTGATCTTCTCCTACAGCTGGCAGTTCTTCCTTCTCCCAGTCACTGACTTTGCCTTCTGCAACTTGGGCAGTGTGTCTCAAGCTCTTGCCAGTGAAGACTGAGATAAAGAACTCGTTAAGTACCTCAGCCTTCTCTACATCCTGGGTCACTAGGTCTCCTGCTTTCTTCCGGAGGGGGCCCACAGTTTCCCTAGTCCTCCTTTTATCGCTGACATACCTATAGAAGTTCTTCCTGTTACCCTTAATGTCCTTGGCCATATTTAATTCTGTTAGGGCTTTAGCTTTCCTAACCTGATCTCTGGCTTCGCGGACAGTGTCTCTGTATTGTCCCCAGGCTACCTGTCCTTGCTTCCACGCTCTGTAGGCTTCCTTTTTTTGTTTGAGTTTGCTCAGGACTTCCTTGTTCATCCATGCAGGCCTCCTGGCATTTTTGCCTGCCTTCCTCTTTGTTGGAATGCATCACCCCTGAGCCTGAAGGAAGTGATCTTTGAATATTAGCCAGCTTTCTTGGGCCCCTCTTCCCTCCAGGGCTTTATCCTATGGGACTCTTCCAAGCAGGTCCCTGAAGAGACCAAAGTCTGCTCTCCTAAAGTCCAGGGCAGTGAGGTTGCTGTGCACCCTCCTCACTGCCCTGAGGATCTTGAACTCCACCATCTCATGGTCGCTGCATCCCAGGCTGCCCTTGAGTTCCACATTCCCCACCAGCCCTTCCTTGTTGGTGAGAACAAGGTCCAGCATAGCCCCTCTCCTGGTTGGCTCCTCTATCACTTGGAGAAGGAAGTTGTCATCAACACATTCCAGAAACTTACTGGCCTGCCTATGCTGTGCTGTGTTGTTCTTCCAACAGATATCAGGATGGTTGAAATCCCCTGTGAGGACCAGGGCTTGTGAGCATGAGGCTGCTCCTATCTGTCTGAAGAGGGCCTCATCCACTTGCTCTCCCTGGTCAGGTGGCCTGTAGCAGACCCCCACTACAATGTCCCCTGTCCCAGCCCTCCCTTTGATCCTGACCCACAGGCTCTCTGTTGGCTCTTCATCTGACTCCAGGTGGAGCTCCATGCACTCCAGCTGGTCTTTGACATAGAGGGCAATTTCAGTGTGTATCCCTCATAGATTAAAAAAACTGACATAAGGTGACCCTCTTTGTCTGTCCAGGTTCACCCTAGTCTTGTGATTAAAATATCACACAGACAAACACAATTAAATTGTCAAGGAGTTCAGGAGCAAGGGTAAGATTTGTTGCCTCTTTATTACTTCACAAAATTCTTAAGATGTCTATTGGTTTAAATACAGGTATTTGTGGTTATCAATCACCTTGGAAAACAAACCTCCGGGCCAATTTTCACTGGTTTGTTAATGAGGTGAACACATCTGCCTGCGGCCACTGGTTAGCTAGGACACGTAATTCAGGATGAAAGAGTTGCTATTGTCTATGTCAGAGCATTAAAATGATAAGTGTTTACACTGTTGGAAGGGTTTATGGGCAGAGGAGAGAGATTTGGCAAATGATTTCTGGGTGAAAACACTTTATAAGGAAGCAAACGACATTTCCTGTATTTCTTGGTGTTCTCTAAGGTATATAGTTCTTTATTTTGTGTCTTTAAGAGCTGTAGTCCACCCCGGAAACTTTAACAGTACCTTCGATGTGGAACAGTATTGGAGAGAATATTTACCAAGCTGGTGTCTGGGACAGGGAAACTTGATTTACGATTTCTACTTCTGGAGCTGGACTACCTGTAAGTCAGGGAGCAGGGACTAAAGTCCAGGTCTCCACTTTACCCAATGACTGTTGTGATCAGTCCTTTTCACTGGATCATGAGTCTTTCTAAGAAGTGGAACAAAGTAAACATTTTCACCTGAAACAGGTCACATACATTTCTCCCATGGGGGAGCAAGAAGTGTGGATTTGAAATTAATACTTTCTATGAGAAGACAAGCTTTGAACCCATGTTTTCTGGTTCCTCCCTGAGTTCTCTGGACAGGGAGATAATGTATAGAAGTGATTACATTGTGCTTTCAGAAAATGACAACTTGGGTGTCCAGCCACAGGACACAAATCTGAACTCTGAACTCTAGCTGAACGTTATAATGAACTTTTATCACGAACATAGAATCTGAGCCTCCTTAGAAAGAGCAGGGATCTGATGCTCTTTTTCTAAATATCTCACTGTATGTTTTGGTTGGTGGTCTCACGTGGCTTCTGCACTCCCCCTTGAAGAGCACTGTACACACAACTCAAGTATCTAGCCGAAGGCCTAACCACAGACTGCACTGTGGGCAAACACTTAGAATTTAATCGTTGTACCAGTCAATGTAGCGATCCAAAGTTAAACATTGTACTAGTACGTGTAGTGGTCCCTAAGTTCCTTTGCGGATTCAGATTTTAACTCATTCTAATTTCTGAAAGCTGGTCATCTAGAGCTTTTTCCATTATCACTGGAGACGAATAGGCAACTCTGGGGGAGAGTGACCTAATCCTAAAACAGTTGTGTTGTGCCAGACACACTTCCTTCAGAAGGTTCTTCCTACTTAAACTAGACTTTTTGTTTTTGCTTGTGGGACTTTCTTGTTTTATTTTTTCCTGCTTTTTTTTTCTTTCCCCTAGGGTTTTTTTTTTTTCTGTCTAGAAAAAAAAATCTACTTCTGTTGACTAAAGAAGCATAAGTGATCAATTTAGACTAAATACCTAACTTTCAATAGGTGGAACCAGTTAAATGAATCCTAGCCTTCATTACTTACTTTGCCATCTGTAAAATTACAGCTGTTCTCTGCCTCACCAGGAGGCTGTAAAGCTCAATACATTGAATATTGAGAAATGTTCAAAAATGAAAGTTGTGTATGATCTATGAACACAGAAGTCAGAAGGAATTTTGCTACTGACTTCAGTTGTGCCATGATTTAACCTGAATTATTTAACTTCTTTTGGAGGAAGCTTTTTATTGTTTTTTATTTCCCAGTATTCATAGAACAGGTAAAGAAGTTAGTATTTGATGGCTTTCAGAAAACCAGGCCTTCTTACTATGAACTGCTTACAAGAGACAATAATAAGACTCTGAATAGCAAGCAAGGCTTAAATAACCTCTTGACCATATCGCCTGTATTATGTTTTATAACATTTCTAAGTATGATCACTTTTGCAGATGCTGGTTGCTACAGTTCTCGCATGGGGACTTCAGCTATTTAGAGGTGCGTGGATGTATGTAGCATATTGTTTCACTGGATGTCAGCTACCGAGCCACTAGATACACACAACTAGAGAACAAATGTTTCGCAGTTATACAGGAGTGCGATAAATTCACAGAAAATTTTTGGTCTTGATAGTCTCAAAACAGTAACAACCTTAAAACCATTCTTATATTTCCTTAAGCAGTAAAGATGCAGAGCAGACATTATTATGTTCTGTGTAATATCATCAGACACTGGAGCAGTTCCCAGTTCCTACACCCAGTTGTGCGCCTAGCTGCATCCCAGCTCCATACCAGTCACAGAGTACATCAATTTTTCTCCCCTACCTTATGTCTAGGCAGGGGAATAGGACAATAAAACCCTTGTTGCGCTCTAAAAAGTTGTTTGGCCAATGGAGTATAGACACAGACTTTTGTGTCAGAGGTTGTTTCCTTTTTTAGTAAAAGTCAAGCTTTGCAGACAGGTCACCTTGGCTACTGTTATGCTGATGACCGTAGATCGCTTCTCAGGGAAGCTTTCTGTCACTTATTCTCCAGAGTTTCCAAAGAACTTGGAAACACATGGGTATCTAATAAGACAGAACATAAGAAAATAACTTCTCCTGTAGATTTAATTATGCATTCAAGTGTGTAAAACCAGACTCTGACAAGCATTAGGAATATCCTAGCCAGTCAGTTCTTTCTATGGCAACCATAGTGTTGGTTCACTGCACTTGAAGGATGACGTCTTATCAAGAATATGTGTAGGACATTCAAAGTCTTACAAGGTGTCTAGAGATAGCCTAAATATTAATTAAGCATTTTAACTAAGGACAGAATTTAAATTGTCTAGTGGAATCATATAAAAATAGTACCTTACAAAATTATCAAAGAAGCAAAATATTCCTTTTACCGCAAAACATTTCCCAAAAGACCTTGAATAAAACTTGGCTTGCGTGAGGAGAGAATGAAAACAAATGTTTATATTTTTCCAAATATAAAGGAACTACATTTCTCTCTACAAAACTCAGCAAAACTTGTGGAATTCAAAAGGCAAATTCCTCTCCCTCTGGAGGTCCAGAAAAATACAATTCCCAACAAGAAGCTACAGTTTGCCAGCTCTGACCTCCAAGCTTTTGGACATCATGTGTTTTCAAGCCCTCACAATCCACAAGAGAAAGCCTGGCAAAGAGAGAAATGTGGGTTGCTAAGGGAGTTCTACAGCAAAAAAAGACCACATGCTAGCTCTGTGAGTGAGAGGATAACCCCTAAATCACACACTGGATTAAACCCAAATTTTGGCTACTTATGGGTCAGCAGAACAGAACAACACTGGCAGCTTTAGAGAGAAATCTCTGATGCTTGAGAGGGTGTGAAGTGGAAATAGTATTAATTTAAGGGCTGGAAAGCTTTAATTTTTAACCTATTGTTTACTGTTGCAGCAAGTCCAAATCTCATCCAAGTTAAAAGATGACCTTGAAGTAAAAAAAATATCTAGTTATTGGAGGATAACAGCTGGTATCACCATGATAGAAATACCTACATACAACCCAGCAAAGTATTAAACACAGTTGAGGTGTTCAAGCTAAGCCTCTTTTCCTGGAGTGCCTACAAGTCCTTTGTTCAGTAGTAAGTTAAAGTAAATCTTTCAGTAATTACATATGTTTGTCATACAAAAGCCTCTATTCCATCCCTTTTCTTTTACAGAACATTCCCCCTGTTCAGATATATTAAATGTATACAATTTAACATTGGGGGACATTCTCAGCGTTATGTGTGAGCCTCAGATACATCTACATGCTGTTTTGTTTCAATACATGCAGGAATATTTTCTGAAGTGCCTATGGCTTGTGATGTCTTGTAAACTTAAACTTTTTTTAATGTGATGAGATTGAACTTTTATGCAAACATCTGTCAGTGACATGAGAAAAACAAAAGTCTTGACTATCTGGTAGTCATTCATTTTGTTTACTTGTTGGTAATAATAAAAAATGATCTGTGTGCTTGGCCCAGGAATAAAAGCACATATGGAATCTGTGGGCTTAAACTTCAGTGTCATGTATTCTGAAAAGAAAGAATAATTCAAAGATTAATGAAGAATCTCTAACCTTTTTTCCCCTTCCAATGTTATTGTGGGAGAGAATAATTTCTATTAAGGGAAAAAACAAAAAAAATACTGGATTTGAAAAAACATTTTACATGGTATTTTAATTGTTTCAGTGTCATATTCCCAGAAACTAATTAATAATATAGCAGCTATCTTCTTCCTGTAACCCTATAATGATTTCAGATTTTAAACCAGGTTCAAATAGCAGCCACTATTCTTTTCCACTGATTGAAAAATGGACTCAGAATAGGTAGATCAGAGTAAAACAATTGTACAATACCTCAACAAAGAGGAACAGGATCCTTTCTTTACTTGGTGGAAAACTGATTTAAAACCTGTCTGGTTCACATCAAAATGTCTTACATGAAGCTGATTCATTCTACTTTCTAAATTACAGAGAACTAAAGGGTTTGGGATCTTTTTTCTTTTTTTTTTTTCCCCCCTCTTTTTTTTACAATGTCCAGGCTACTCACAGAATGTTTTACAATGGTGATCAAATCTGATGCCCAGAAAAACTGTGGGAATTGGGGCCCATGAAATCTTGCTTCAACTGCTTTTATATTTGCTGTCGGAGATGGATATCATTCTCAAAAGAAGCAGGGCGTTACTTTGGCTCTTAGTGTATTGCTGATCCCTCCCTTGTGCGCTTGTCTCAGGAGAAGTAAGAATAATTGTATAGCTTAGCCCTCAACCAGTGATCAGTAAAACTATTTATTGGTCATCACTCTATACACAGTAACAGTACAGTCTGGGAGCCTGTAAAACCAGGAAAGAGTTTCCCAAACTGGAAAAAAGAAGGGCAGCTATCTGCCCCAGGCCCCTTATTATTGTGCTTTTTAATAATCAAATAGGTTGTTGGAGCTTTCAATTGCTTTCCACTGCACTTTGCTTGGATTCCAGAGGAGGGAAGTAAAGCTAATAATTCAACAATTTTAAGGCAAGAACAATGCAGTTAGCTGGGAGGACAGGGATCTGCTATAGAAAGCTCAGGTGTTCACTAGTAACTAACAACCAGCACTTGAAATTAGGGAAGAGAACAAATCTTAAAGCAATAAATACAAGAGGTCTTTGCATTATTTAGGGCTTGTGACTCATGCCGAGTACTTTTTTCTTCAGAAAGTAGGCCATTGAAATCATGAGGGCTATTAGTGGCGCATAGGACTATTTCTTGTGAAGAAGAGTCTGACTCATACAGTTGAATTTTTGATGGCTTACAACAAAAAGAAATGATCCAAATCCTCTGATCATTCTATTTCAAAGCCCAATATACCATAAAGAGTGTTAGTAAAGGGGTTTTTTATGTTCAATTAAATATTTTATTGTGTTTATTTTTGCTTATAGTGTAATGTTCTACAGTGACTGCATGTAACTTATGTTTAGTTTTCTTTTTCGAAAGAAAAAGCTGTAAAAAACTGTTTTAAAAGTAATTTTCTAAAAGTGTACTATAGAAATACAGTGTAGAAAGCTGTGATTGCACAGCTTCAGAATCTATTACACACATTCTGGTGCCGTAAACTCCAGAGGAATGTTGTATGGTAGAAACGCAACAGTTAAGCCACCTATGAGAATATGGGTTTTTGTAGCAAACTCCCTGAGAACTGTGTCTTCTAACTTGGGAATGTTTACATTTTTAAAAAGCACTGATCTAATTAATCTGTGGTCACTGTCAACAAAACTCAGAGCAATAGCCACTGTGTGAACCATCAGAAAGGAAGCAGTCAGATAACCCTGAAACAAGCTGCCTAGCCCAGATGGGTGGTCTTGCAGGTTGTCACTTGGTTTGCCCTTTCTGTTTACATCACTTAGTTATTTTTTCCATTAGAGAAGGCCTTTGGATGCAGGGCTGGTTGGTGTGTTTTCTTAGTTTTGTATCCATTCATCATGTTCTAAATATTGATTCTGCAGCTAGAGTCCGGTGTCACTGACATGCTGGTTACTTGAATCAATAAAGGATATTCTTGTTACTAGGCTGATAGGATCTGGATGTCTGTGATCAGCCTTTTATTTTACTGCTCAGGCCGTTACTATTTGAGATAAATTTTCTTGTGAAGGACACAATTTTTATGATACCTGCACACTCAGGATGAACATACTATGCTCAGAGTTGAGTAAGAAACACCTTTTTTGTCCCTCAATCTGACATCTCTTTCACCTCCCTCATCCTACTGCAGATTTCATGGAGCCCTTGAGGAAAAAAGGACTAAAGCTGACACAGTAGGATAGACAGTAACCTAGGATAAGCAAATCAGAAACTTGGAACTTGCCACATGACTACTTCAAGTAACATATTTTTTAAAAGTAACATTAAACAAATAGTTTGCAGTTATGTTGTCTGCATGCCTATTGTGGAGTAAGTGAAGATCTTTCTTTCTCTTCCAAACATACACACGCAAATGCATGCACACACACTCAGACACACTTTCCCTCACCTAATATTACATTTAGAGGAGATTGTTTCCAGCTTGGACTCCCAAATGTTTCCATTGGGAGACAGTAAATACTCCATTTGGGTAGCATGAGATTTCAGTGTATGTGCACTCACTGTTTAATGAGATAAAACACAAGCTGAAGGTCTGAATGGGTCTTGGATATACTTACAAATTAAACACTGAACCATATGTCTAAGAAAAGAAGGAAAACTTCACTGTACTGGAAGAAAAATTGGGAAAGGAAAACATTACAAATGTCTGTTTCAATTTTGTGATTTTTTAAAGTAGATTTTTACTAGTAAACTATATTTCACTTAAAATTAAGAAATCAGTGCAGATAAATGAACATATATTTATGTATGTATATATATACACATATATAACCCATGAATTTCATTCCACAGAGGAATGGTCCCTTTTAAGATGGATGAAATTGCAAAGAAATAGTTTTACCTGTAAAAAATATCCACACCAAGAAGCTGAGAGATTTGGTTATGTTAAACTGCAGCATCAATAACAGCAAGAACCTAGTCTGTAGCTACTTTACGGTTCAGCTTTTCCCATTTTCAACCAAAACATTTATCTGTTGACTGAGATACTGACTCACTGTGAGTAGCAGGAAAGGAGGGGCCCAGTTGGGATTCCTTGACTTGCCTAATGGAACGGTGCCACTGAATAGAGTGAGAGAGAAGGGAAGGAGCAGGAAATTTCAAACTAGTTCTAACAGTTAAAATTTAGTTTTGTGTGTGAAAAGCCAATTTGGTTCAAGCCAATTGCAAAAGTCTGCAAAGTTTTCAGCCAGTGTTCAACAGCTTTGCTTCTCAAATTTAGTGGCAAAATTTCTCATTAAATGCAAACACATTTCATTGAAAATGAAAATACCATATACATTTGATAAAAATGATCCTTCTTGTTATGTGTAAATGTAAGGAAAAGCATCTTTATATTTTCAAAGTTTTTTTAATATCAGTTTTCCAAAAGGAAAGAGTTATGAGATCCACATGAGGGCCTGCGATACCAAGTTGGGGCCTACAATGAAGATTTAGAAAAAGGCAGAAAGAAAGGATGGGAACAAGCTTTTTGTAACAGTTCAAGTGTTGGACTGAAGCCTTAGTTGGGTGCTTTGTCTAAAACAGTTCACTTGTAACTAACTCATTTCCGTATAGTGAACAAATTAATGCATTTGCTTTTTGAGTACTGGTATGGTCAATATGTGATCATTCTTGTTGATAAATGGACTCTTAAAAACTAAGTGAAAAAGTCATAAGAGCTGAGTGTTTGAGAATTCAAATAAATAATTTGTCAGGAAACTGTAACCATCTGTCAGTTACTTGCACTGTTAGTCTTTTTCTTCTTTTTTTTTCCCAGGCCACTAAAGAAGACGGCCAAACTGCCAAAACCAAATAAAGAACATACCTTCTGGGCTTTTGATCAAAATAAGTGAGAAGATGATCAGTCACATAAAGAAAAAAATTAAAATCATAAAGATATTACTTAGATTGTCAAAATGAATCACAGATTTACACTATAAAATAGAGACTAAAAGTACATTCCCCAGTTATTCTATGTCAACAGCCATTTTAGATGGCAAGAAACATTCTCCTGCTCTATTCCGCAATTGGCTTTGAAAAAACTTAGGCCAAAATGGAAATAACAGGTGTTTGATATGAAACAGCTATTTGAAAATACTGGCATCTCATTACAAATGACCTGACTTTCCAAGGTGTAGACTCGCAGGAGAAACCACTCAGTCCCCGGCTCCTTTGGAATTTAGATGCTATCCTGCTTGGAAACTGCACCAGCTCCTGACAGGTTGAGGCTGTTTCTCTACTTTGTTACTCACAGAAATGATACAGAGAATCCATGATGTAAGCAGGCAGCATAGACCAGCTCAGGTTCAACACCGCTAGCTCAAATACCAGAAGCAGCATTACCATCGAGAAACAGGAGACAGCAGCCTGTGCAGGCTTGTTTCAGCAAGCAGACTTCTGCTGCTTAGGGTAGGAACAGTCTCATCTACTGCAGACATCCACATTTCCTCCCCAGACACTCCTTCTGGGGTCATGGCGATGTGAGAGGAGACAATATACATTTTAGGGACTAATTCATCTGACTTATTTTAGACATTTATTTTAAGAAGAAATCAGGGATGTCTATGCCTGGGGAATGTGCTGTGTATCAAAGAAAGGTTTTCTTAAACCTTACACTGTGTGTTCTGCGTGGAGATTCAGCGAACAGGGAATCAGCCTTCTTGCCTGTAGGCTATTAACGCGTCTAAGGGAAAGGCTGATAATTACAGTGGGTCACTGCTGCAATTAGAAGTTTCTTGATTTAAGGTTGTGATTGGTTTATTATTTTTTTGCTTTAATTTCTTTTTCTTTTTTTAGAGTCAGATCCACAAAACACCCACATATTGGACATTTCCTCAGCAATGTATGATATCTGGCCAGTTAAAAAAAAAATCATTTGACAGACAAGACAACAGCTACAGGCTTTGTGTGGTCTCCTCTGCTTGGCATATACTCAGACATGAAGCTGCTATTTGTAATACTGCAGACCTCTAATACTCTAAAATCTTTAGCATCCTCACTGTAAGCACTAAATGGTTTTAGGTTTTCAGTGTTTGGAAATCTCTCTAGCAATAAAATACAGACTTTTAATGTATTTTTTCAAGGTATAGGTAATTGTGTTGTCCAGTTTTTGAGTCTTTAATATTTGCTTCTGACCAGTAAGGACAGAAAATTAACTCTTCCTTCATTTGCTTCTGAGTGAAAAGTGAGATTCTTGCATACTCCTCAGTTCTAGGAGCAGCTACCTTCAGCAACTAAAAATTATCATGAGAAATTAAGCAAAATAGTCAGAACTGGCAAAGCTGTTGCCCCACAATATCACAAGATTGCATAAAGAAACCACACAACTTTAATTTTCTGAAATCTCTGCTTTACTGTGGACAATTTAAGCATGCTCATGTAAATTAAGTACAGAACTTCCTTGTGATCCACCTGTTGGGATATCTTCAGCACATTTTTAATCTTCATTGGGAAGCCATAAATAGAAAGAATAGTGCATAGCCATTTAGCTTTTAACATTTTTAGTAAAATATTTATTCTAATGTTCTACTTTAGCTTCTTGAAGTGATATAGGTGTCTGAAGATACAGGAATAATGTATTGTGGAGCCTCTGCCAGTTAGACCATTAAGATTTTCAAAAGCATGCTCTAGGATAACGTATGGCTCAAGGAAGTGTCTAACTATGTGTAAAATGGAGAATTTTTAAAGTTACCATCTCAGCTGCTCACAATTTTATATTTAAGTATTTCAATGGGAAGGCAAGGGGCTTACTTTCTTCTTTCTGAACGTTGGGGCATCACATCTGAGAAAATCATCCCATATCTATTTAATTTACATTCTAGATCTGAGATCATTGCATATGGGCACCTCTCTGATCCTATAAATAATGACTTCACTTTCAAATGTGCCATTTCCAAACATTGACACGACCATTATTTTTTTCATGATCTGCTATTGTGATGAAATATCACCCAGCCTTGGCCTCAGTCCCATGGATAGGAAAATATTTTAAATTTCTAGTACTACTAAAAAAATAAATATAGGAAAAGAGAGAAATAGTTTGTAGAAAGCTATGTGAAATAAGTCCTAGTTCTTACATCAGGCAATATGGAAACAGCTTAAAAGCCAACAAAATATGAAATACAAAACATTATATGATACAGTATCTATCGGGTACTTACCTTACACAGCAGACTATGTAACTCCATTGAAAGCATGTTGATTTTCCTGTAGTGAGCATATTTTAGAAGCATTTATGGATTCTAAGGGAAAGGAAAAGATATACCTAGCAAATAGATGTATCAACTGAGATACAAATTCTTGCCTCTGCCTCAAGCTTCATGTGCAATATTGGGAAAATTAGGAAAATAATGTTGTTGTTCTTGCTGTGCTTGTCTTAACAGCCCTAACTTGTCCACGACCACGGCTGCATGAACAACCCAGTATCACGCTCAGCACCAGCTGTAGGAGCTGTCTCCTGAGGACCACCCAAGTTCTCCAGTCCTGTTAGTCTTACATGGTAGAAGGTGAATACAGTACCATGGCCTTGCTTAATGGCTGCAGTGCTGCAGTCTCTAGATTTAATTTTTCAACCCTTAAACAAAATGTCCTGTCCTTTTTCTTTTCCTATTTATATTTTATTTTGACCTTGCTAGAAAGACATAGAACAGATGTCTGCATTGTTCTGCAAAGTGCCTTTTGGTACCTTTCTTACTAAAAGTTAGTGCAAAATCAGCTCAGGGACAAGTTAAATATAGTAGATTGTCTTCATAATATGACTACTGAAAATTAGTATCAAAGACACCTGCTGAACTGGAAAAAACTCTGCAAACCATGGCTACATAGATAGGTATGTGCTAGTAAATTCTATGTGTCCTTTTTATCAATGTCTAAAGAGTGTAGTCTTGTTATTGTAAGCATAGACAGATTCCAGTGCATTCACATGGAGAACCAGAGTAATTCCTGTTTCCTTTAAGTATTCCAGTAATTTCTGACTGACAATCAGAGGTGGACAAACTAAACAGCAAAAACTTGAATGGGTTTAATTGTTTTCCCTCAGGTATTATCAAAAGTGTTCCGTGGCCAACATTTCTCCACCTTCAAGTTCTCCCTGAAGATTTTCTCTGTACTGGAGAAATCATTAACATTCTCCGTTCTGTTCAACATCTTTACAAACCTTTCGCAGCAGTATGGACTGATTTATCAGCAGTCAATGTCCCTGGAAATTCACAATTAATTCAGGTCTGTATCAGACAGAAACTACATCTTCTCTACCTTCCTCAGAGCCTGACTGAAACAGTAAAGTGCTTTTTAAAAGATGGGGGGAAATGGAAGGAAGGGAGGAAGGAAGGAAGGAAGGAAGGAAGGAAGGAAGGAAGGAAGGAAGGAAGGAAGGAAGGAAGGAAGGAAGGAAGGAAATGAGGAAAGAACAGTCAAGGGAGGAAAGAGCACTTGTTTTCTCTGAACTTCACAGTCCTATCTGGAAAGCTGCCTCATGATGAAGTCAGTAACAAAATGGGAATCCTTCTTGGCAGTGCTACCGAATGCCTGAAAAAGATAGTTTTCATCTGCATGGGCCAGAGTATCATCTCTTTCAACCAGAACCCCTACCTGCCTCTGCTGGCACAGAAATTCTTCCCTCTCAGACTTGGTTAATGCCGTTCTCCATTCCCAGGAATGAAGGAATGAAGTTTCATAAACCAAGAAAGCCACTATTTGTTTGAAGCACAACAGCAGGCTACGCTTAGTAATGTCCTTTCATGAACACATCACCATGACTTTCTTCTCTGACCACACTGGTCACAGAGGGGGATTTAGGGCCTCCCTCATGAGGTTTTGGTGTAGACATGTAAACGAATAGTTGATTTTTTCCTAATTATTATAGTTTTCAAAGGAAATAAATTGGTTATAAGGTATCTAAGACTATTTTTAGTCTTTTTTCCAAAGTAGAGACTGTAATCTCTTGAGGAACGGGGGTAAGAAGAAACCGGGGAAGTGTCCACAGGGACACATGAAAACTCCCTGAGGATGGAGGGGACTTGTAGCAAGAGGTGCAGGTTTATCTCAGAGTATTTTTTATAGCTGCAGGGTGCTCCTTTGAGGATTGTGTCCTTCAGGCCTTTGAAATAGTTTCTAATCCCTGTCTACCCCCCAGCTCAAGATATTTCAATGAAACACTGTTGGCAAGGTGAGGGTTAGGAAGCGGAGCTTGTCAGCCGGGAGCTGGTAGACGTGACTCACTGCTGAGTGGATCTGGTCCAGGCATGATCCACCTGGGAGAGAAGATACGTGCGTGCAGCCCACCCCCTGGGAGAGCACGGCTGCAGGCCTCATCACTTTTGGAACAAAACAGTGAAATTCCCCTATTTAATTTATGGCATGTCTATTCTACAGGCCACACTGGAGAATAGGATTAGCCCAAGGTAGCTGTAAAGGAGCCAATCCACGCACAAGGCAGCATGACCACCGCAGGATGCAACTCAGAGGTATGAGCTTTGCTTCTCAGAGATGCATAATGGCCTGAACTGCGCTCCAGCCTTGCTTGTTTAAAAGTTGGTTTGGGTTTTTTTTTTTTCCTTACCTGAGCTTTTACTCCATTTCACAGACTGAAAAAAAACCAAAGCCAAACAAATGAATCAAACCATGTTCTCTAGACTGGGAAGACAGGAAATAAGAGAGAGAGAGATTTATTGGTTTTAATTTTTAAATCTTGGGAGGTGATCAAAACCTATGCTGATGAGACCATATAAGTACCTAGATAGAGACAGTAAATATCAGGAGAAGCAACCATAAATCATGCTCATGCTTTTATTGGGACAAATCCGGAGTTTGTATAGCTGAATTACATGCCAGAAAATTTCAAAGTTGAGTGTCTAGAAATAAGTACCTATATCCATGTGGGAATCAGTGAGAACTGTGAATTCTCAGTACCTCTGAAAATTGCTTTCACATAGATACAATTTATAGGACTACCTTCAGACACTGAGCTTTGAAAACTTTGGCCAGGATTCCTACCTATTTATTGTTTCCTGGGCCAAAAAGAGTGATGAAAGTAACTGGCTTTTTATTATTATTTCCATATGCAATATATTTATAAGAATATTTATGCAAGGAATGTTACAGAAATTCCATGCTTTGTTTCCTTTGTGAAAGATACCTTCCTCATAAGAAACACATTATGCTTGGTCAAATATTCCTCTCTATGGGAGGATTAGTTCCATAGAACTGTGGGGTTCTCATTTATCAGAAGCACTTAATTTATCACCTGGCTTTTATTAAAAAAAAAGAGAGAGATCTATTCTGTTTGGACAGCCACTGTACACTGGATTTAGGAGATTAAGGTTTACTCTAGAAAAGTGTTATTGTGAGATATGATATGAATAGCATGACATCATTTCTGGCAACACAGTATCAGTGAATGAAAGGAAAAAAATCCAACATGCAGACAGCTTTCCGATAAAAGGAAAGAGTTCTATATCCATTTCAAAATTTACTGTGCTTTAAGATTGTATATGTCATATACCAGTCTAGAAATAAGAATAGACAAAACAGCAATAAATTCTTCTGAGGGCATTATTTGAAAATATACTGATGTTTCGAAGTGTGGGAGAAAGAGGAATTTAGGGTAGATTAATGAGGAGCCAGTGGGCTTGGATGTATTTTCTTACTTACCCAAAAGTTAGGCACTTCCAACTTTTACTTTAAACCTTTGTATGGATACAGTACTTAGGGTTTGGGGTTTTTTTAAATAATCAATGATACGTCTTGCTTTGACCATTTGTATGACCTTGTTCTAACTTGCATGACATCACTGGAGGACATATTTACCCAAAAATTTGTTCATTCTAGTCACTATATTCTCCTCTAAATCAGAACATTTTGTTAAATCATTCTGGTTATTATACTAAATAAATTGATTTGCATGGAATAAATAAATATGAACTTCCTATCACAAAGTATATTTAGTTAGACAAGACTTTATTCTAGTTAACAAAATTTTTGGTTTACTTATTTTTGTCTTCACTATACATTTTTAATAACACATTTTCCCTACTTTTAAAATAATTTAGAATCACTGCAGAAACATATGTCAGGATATTATCTGGTTTATCAATACTAAATTCCCCCCCACCCCAGTCTGGTTTTTTAGATTCATTGGACTTAAGGTGTATGAGATAGTGTCATGAACAGTACTGTTACTGGGTGGTCTTAACATCAGAAATGGTGAATGCACATAAGGAAAAAAAAAAAGGTACATATATCTTCCTGAATTTTTGGACTGGAGATACACAAGTAGCGCTGTATCCTTAAAAAAGCTGAGAGGTACCATTGGTTCTAACTCTGGTGCTAAGAGGTGTAACAGGCATACTAAGATATATTCTATGCCCTGATATTTTTAGCAGGAGAAATATGAGACTTCATAGTTGTAAATTCAATGACAGACTGTTTTTGCCAATTTTGTAGTTTCAATGTCTTAGTTACTAGGTCACATTGCCCACACTGTGTATCACAACACTGAGTTTTAGTTGTTGAGTTCCTATTTTCATACCAGTATATATTCAGAGATTTCACTAGATTCAGCTTTACACGCCTTGTAGTATATCCCCTAAACGAGTTTTTCTTCACTGTGGTACGTTGTTTACCATCCTTGAGCTTAGCAGCAGCCATGCAGTATGTCTATGAAGTATAAGTATTCTTTACAACAAAAAAGTTGTAGATATACATCCACGCCTGCAGTTCAGTTGAGCTCTTTAGATGTAACTGATTAATTATATAATTTCTGTATCAAGTTATTCTCCTATATCAAAATGATGTGAAAGGATTTTATATGTCCTATGATCTATTTATCATTGTCTTCACCATGTATGTATTTTAACAATATTTGACAACTTCCTTGCATTCCTAGGATTTGTTTATATATTGCTTTGTCTTATGTTAATATTTGCAATCCTCTCCTTTATGTCAATTAACTGCAAGGACATCTATCTAGACACAGTGTACTCAAGTATAATAAAGAAAAGAAAAATACTTCAAGATGCTAACAAATTATAACCATGCCCAGACATAAACCAGATGTATGAGTGATAAACACAGAGATACACAATTGTCACCACCCTTCAAAATCACAATTTAACATGTCTCCACCCTTGACCTGTGATAATAAGCCTTTTACTAGGGCATAAAAGAGATGGAAATCTAGCCTTGTGTTTTCTTATTGGGTTTTTGAAAAGTTTTTCTTTTTTTTTTTTGTTTTTTTTTTTCCTTGTTACTTCTTTAGTAGCAGCATCTCTCACAGTATCCCTAAAAGCGCTAAGAAGAGTGGTGAAAAAGAAGTGGCTAATGGAGTTGTGGCTGCCTGTTAGCAATGCTCAATGCAAACATGTGCTTCAGGTTATGAAATGGAGAAACGCTCTCACTACCACACAGCCTTCTTCCTTCACTCACTGTTTCACAGCTGTGTTTAGTGCTGGAGAATATATGTGCTGATACAAGCCAAGAGCACACATAGGCCAAACACATTTTATCCATGCTATCTAGTAACAGCACAGTTCCTGAACAGATCTCCGATTTTGGAAGACTGATTAATTTCTAAAGACAATTTTGTCACCTTTGATTTGATGACAGTGGAAGTACATTGATTTTTCTTCAGCAATCCAAGGAAAACATATAACATTTAATGAAAAAGGGTATTTTTTTAATTTTTAGCCTCTGTGAAGCAGTTCTTGTGAAACATGAAGTCAAGCAATATCATCTGGATTTCAGGTTTTTTTATAACTGTAAACCAAAAGCAGATTCTTTAAATGAAGATTGGTTGGTGTTTTGTTTTGTTTCCTTTCACCTGGAAGATCCATTTTAGTATAGTGGTTTTCAACCTGTACGCTGTGTGTCCCTGGTGTTCCAAGTAAAAATCATGAGGGTTTAGAAAAGTGATTAAAGAGAGAAAAACCAACTTTCAAAGTGCTTTACTTCACCATACTTCTACTGTGGTTGCTGGGATCTGAGTCAAAAAAGATTTCAAAGTTTTGGTTCAAGAAAGAGTGTTAACCAGAAGTCTTGAGGTCTCTGCTGAGCATGTTAGAGATTCAGTACCTTCCTTCTGACCTTTCAGGCTGTGAGCATTGGCTGTGCTTCGTATGACCTTGGACCAAATTTCAAGCATAGCAGTTCATAATTCTACAAGGAAATCCTAAAATTGATTTCTCTAATATAGGTTTTCTCAAAAGTGAGAAAACAATAAAAACATGTTTGTTTGTTTGTTTGTTTGTTTTTCCTTTCAGCAGAGTTTAGCAATGGGATAGTCTGGTTGTACTTTTGAATACATCTTTAAAGGATCTGCATTAATATGAAGCATAGAAAGAAAAAAGAATCTAAACAAAAAACCCTACCATGAGCTGGTAGTGTATGGCTAATACACGTAATTCATCCAGTCCATACTATAAGTAAATGCAGTACAAGATAATTCTGTGAAGGTAAAAAAGCTGAGCACAGTTTTACTTGAAAAAAATATTCTTGGATCAACTGCTCAAAAGAGTCAAACTAAATCCCAAATTCTGTTTTGAATGTTGAACAAAATGAGTGAATTCAGCTCTCAGACTTAACAGTGATTGAGTTTATTGTGCAATGGAAAGAAAAATCTCACTGATAATTTTCACAGAAAGTTGTTAAGTATTAATCAAATTTGAGTGTTACTAGTCTGTCACACTTAAAGGAGGTAACTCCTTTAGGACATGAGATGCTTAAAGGCCAAAAGGGATTCCCATCCCTGAATACTTACATCAGTGCATTTGCATTTAGGACTTAAATCCACGAGAGGCAAAGAAAAGATTTCAGATTCATGACTCACCTTAACATTTCTTATTAAATTTCATGTTACTCATCAGGCTGGACATTGTACCCTGTTTTGTTTACTAGCAGAGACATCACCATAGTGTCTGGTGCCTATATGTCTGGATGGAATGGCAAAATTAAGCTGGAGCTCCTGAACTGAGTCTGGATGCTGCCAGCATCAAGAAGCTGCCAGCACAGGCATTGCACACCAAAGACAGGATGAGCTGCAATTTCAGAAAATCAACAAAAATGCTACAACTTTTAATCCTTTAAAGGATGACTGTATCATTTCACCCAGTGCAGACTGCGTGTATCTATTGTTCAGAGGATATTATGTAAACTGCCAGAGTCCCCGTAACACCAGGGATAGTTAAATGTGTAAACAGAAATAATTCTATATTTAAACATTATAGTTCTTCTGGTTGTTAAACTATCATTAGAAAGGATGGAATCTGGTTTACAAGCTCCACTGTTGTATTTCTACACTGTGGGTGGTAGAAGCCAAGCCATTTTAAGACAATAAAATTTCTTTGTCAAATACATTGTAGATGACTGTTTATATATAGCAAGATTTGCCTCTCACCTTCTGAACCTTCAGGATAGAACAGGGATGAAATGGATATGTTGTTTTTAGTTATTGTAGCAGCCTGGAAAGTCAAGACTTAAATCTGCTGACTTGGCTGTGGTTATTTGCCAGTTCTTTCCCTCTGTTGGGGAACTAGCCCTACTTTCTTCCTGACTATATAAGACATGCTGAAAGATGTCTCCTTTAATACTACAGAGTATGAAAATGAAAAGCTGGAGCACTATATGGACATACAGATGATTTGCTCTCTAAAAATAATATCAGTTATTGAGAGAACAATTTTTTGATACATAAGTTAAAAACCTACTGAAAATACTGTTGTGTGATGACAGTATTTAGCATCTTTCTGTGGTCCCCAAATACATGTGATATTTGTCAAACAATTTACACTTTAATTGAAAGCAAAATTGATCAAAATATACTGACAAAATCTAATCCTATTAGTAAAATATTAAGTCTAAAATCCAGCAAAATTTCAGCTGTCATGTATCAACACTTAGATGGTAGGCTGAGACCCTTTGAAGAACTGGGGTCCCAAATTCACAGAAGGAGTCAATCATGTTATTGTCATTTAAAATGGTTGCTTTTTAACAGAAATCAAACAAGCACCTTTGTGGATTTGAGCCAAATCACCTTTACGGTTATTTGCAGCAGTTGAATCTCAGATTCACAGAGGTGTACCACCTCGCTGTGAAATCCCTGCAGAGTTACCTTTTGAAGACCATTCAGGAAAAGAGAAACATCAGCAGAAATCCAGCTCAAATGTGCCTGCAGCAACACAATGCATGTGCCTTGATTCCTTCCCAGTTGATCGTGCAGCCTAACAGGATATAGGAAACAGGAGTAGAGAAATTCCTTTTGAGGGAAGGGAGTTGCAATTAAGTTTCGAAAGTGCAGACCAGGATGTTTATTTTAAAACATGTTATCAACCCACCACTTTACTCTGTAATAGCCTGGTGTTTAGAGTCCTTATCCAGCACTGAGACAACGAATCGATGCCCTCCTGACCAAATCCTTGGAAAATGTGCTGACGTTTAAGGGCTGCTCTGAATGAGGACATTCTGCTGTGCTGGGTGGAGCACTCTGCAGGAAGGACTATGAGATTTGTGATGTCAGAAGAACAGCTAAGAGGTCACTGACATGGGAAAAAGCAGTCCTGGACACCTGCTTCTGCTCACAGATTTATCTCTCCTCTCTTCCTTCTCCTCCTACTCTTCAATAGCTGTGTTATGTAAAATACCAGCAATAAAGCATTTGGGGAGATTATGGTATTTCTGGGTCTAGTTGCTGTATGCAATGGAGAAACATGGAGATTCTCTTTTTGGAGTTATTTGTTTATGAAAAACACAGAATAAAGTTTTATTTTAAGGAATGTTTTGAGAAAACATATACTAGATCATGTATTTTTTCTTGTAGGTATAATTCTGCCTCCCTGACATGAACAGTATTATTTAAACAGGGTACTGACTAAAATAGCATTTACAGTACATTTCAATTCATGTCACTGCTTCTTTATTTTTGATAGCTTTAAATATACAGCTGACATAACTCTAACTTAGACTCTAGTCTAGCAAGTTTAATACTTGGGAGGTTTCTATGATCTGTTTAAGTCTACTTATAAAAGGAAAATATCCATTCCACTCTTATATCTAAGGCAACATAAACACCAGCATTACAAAAAAAAGAAGAGCAAGCTAGGGTTTGAAGAAAGTATATCAAGTCCTTTCCTCATATTTATCCTGGAAGACACACATAATCACTGAATCAAGACACACTGTTCTTCATACAAATAATCCATATCTATTTGTGGTGAAGTCTTTTGATAATTTCTGAATTTTTCTGAAAAATCAGCACATTTCTCACATGAAGTATAAAACCAGGCCAGGGCAAGTTTTCTTACTGAAGTGAAATATGAATTCAAGCATCTGTGAATCAATATATACAATGAAATGAAGCTGCTTATCTGTTTTCAGCTTTGTAGTGATGTACTTGCAGTTGCATCAAATTTATGACCTGATCACTTGTCAACAATTCGTTATTGTAACTTATATTCATTGAATTCATTATCTTATAAAGTTCAGCACATGTAAGATCAGATTGCTCTCATTTTAAGATTGCGTTGTTAAAATTTTTAAACTCATTTGAAAGAAAACTGAATCATATTCAATCATTGAAGGATCCTCTTTATCATTCCCATCTTAGCTTCCTAAAATGATTTATTAACTACATCTAGTCAATCTTCCTCTAATGTACAACAGCAACTTTTAGTTGCTGAAAACATTACCAGTAAGTTTTCAGTTACTGGGTATGGAGATGTCTGTTCACTCAGGGCACAGCCCTCAATACTTCCATTCATTTGAAACTGATTTTGGTTTGTGGGTTTTTTTTATTTGGCTAGTTGTGGCTTGGGTTTTTTTGGGGGGAGGAGGGGTCTTCTGAGTACGTTCATGAAATGAAGACTAAGAATGGAAACTTGGTTATCAAATGTTGACTTATCAACCTATCTGATCAATCTTGGCGTAATTTGTTGACTTTGGAGTGAGGAGAGGCGTAGTCAGCATCTGAGAGATGAAAATGGCTGTCTGATGTAACAAAGATGTTGTGGACTTGGAGGGAATGTGACAAGATCAATATCAATGAGAGCGGAAGACCTCAGATTAGAAAAAGGCTTTCCTCCTACAGTCACACGTTTACTTAAAATTCGAGTGCTTATCACAAGAACACAAATTTCTCAAAGTTTGATGCATGCTAATAAACAGAGCTCCAGAGACATCAGTCCTATTGCCAGCTGTGCCAGGCAGCTGCCTTAGCAACATGGAAAAATACTTGATTCTCCTTTCAAACAGAGTTTGCTGACAGTAGTCAGACTGGTTTAGACCACTGATTACAAATGCTTGCAAAACAAGGCAAGGTTTCATTCATGGAAGTGTAGTAATGTTAAAAGTTAAATACAGGTTGTTATGCCTCCGCTTCCCCTGCAAGACTCTGTTTAGTCTATTTAGCTTATATGCCCTTGAGGAGGAGTTGTCTGTATATAGTATTTAGAACAATGATATTTAATCCAACTGTATTACCATGCATAGTTTTAACTATAGGAATGGTCTCAGAGAGGCCATTTGCAAATCCATTTGCAGAATGCTAAGCATGAGCACAAACGTTTATGGGACTTGAGCCTCCAAATGCCTGAAAAGGCAATGCAAAACGAGCAAAATTTGGAATGGCTGTATGTAGGCTAGCTGGGAGTTGGTTCTGCATAAAAGCAAGGATGAAAATGATTTTTGTAATGAATCAAAAAATCAGGTCTATCTTGAATTGCTAGTGATATGTTTATTAAGTCATAGGTTTGTGTTCCTACAGAATTGTGTGGAGGTTTTTGAATGTGTTTGCTTGTCATGGCATTCAAGCACATAAGGGGCTGTCGAGCATTACTTTCAGTATGCAGTTTAAGGTAAATCCCATTAAGATCTAAACACAGAACTTTTCAATTAACACATCTCTGTAGGCTAAGACATCTTTGAAAATGGAGTTTGCACAGGGTTTGTCAAAATTTTTTACTTTCCTTACATACACAGTCACTGTTTAGTCATAGAAACTTAGCTCAATGTTATTTTCCATTTGCTTGTGTTTAACTCAGCTGTTATACCCAAAAAGTTTTGCTGCTGAAACAAAGGTGATTCTGAAACACAGCATTTACAGGAAAGTTGTTCTGTCTTTGGTTCCTGACACTTGGCTGTACACAGATGTATAACAGGAATCATCCATTTTAGGAAAGAGTTTTTTATCATTTTGGGAAGATAAGCTTCCATTTAAGTCAGAATTATGATCTTGTGGGTTTTCTCATTTCCCTGAATAAAATCCCTTGATAAGCCTTTATCGGGAGAGGTGCCACTGATTTGGTTGTGAGCTGGGCGGAGAGCACTGCAGACCACGAGTGATTAGACTGGTAGGTGAGAAGCGTGGTGTGGCCGGTAACATGGCTCTTCCTTGTAGAAATTGCTCAGTGTGTTCAGAGGCGAAAACAAAAGCTGTGCTGAGAAATATAAACCAGATTTCCTTTTGTTGGCCTGAGGATAAGAAGTGGAGAGAAGAAGAGAGAGGGGGAATACTGTAAACTGAGGCTGAAGTGCATTTTCCACAATAAGACTAGTATATGAGCTAGTATAAGCTCCCTGAGGGTGAAATTCACTCTTCTGTACTGGGATAACACATGACTGGAGTTGAATTTAAAATCTCTTTTGAAGACTTTAGGGCAGCTACAGTTCTGTTCATATAATCCACTGGCTAGTAGCCCTCGCTTCCTCCTCTGTGCCTGATTTACAGTACTGAATCCCCATGTGTATGATGACCACCAGACAAGGTAGCAAATTCAGCACATTAAGAACTAGAAAAAATATGTTCTGTAGCTTGAGCCAAATACTGAACCTTTGTTTGTGGAGATGTTACAAAACTATATCCTTCATGCATAGTGAAGTGAGGGTGGTGCAGAGCTTGCTTTCTGAGCAAACTATATGAATATTTTGAAAGATTGAAAAATTAATGGAAAAGGCACTAGAAAACCCGGTAATGCAAAAGCAGAGCAAGAGGGAGAAGTGAAAGTTTTATCATTCATTAATGTAATATATTAAACACTTTCTCTTGCAGCAGAAAAAATCCACTACATCCAGTTGTGTGGGCTCAGTGTGAAAGACAGAAGAATTTGTTCAAATATTTATTTTTGGTGCCTATTTTTTCACTGCTGTGAGCCATTAGAGACATATTTTCCCTTTTAAATAAAAAATAATTTGAAAAGATTGCTTTAATAGTGAACTTTATGTTTATTTTCCCAATGTTGCTGTGTTAAAACAAATTATATAGTAAGGTCAGTTTCTGTGGCCAGCTCTTGAGTATACATCACAATTTTATTTAGTGTTTATAACACTTCTACAGGCCTGATTCTGAAAGCGTAAATGACAATTCTTAATAGTACTATGGATTTCAATGAGGAGATGTTAGTCAGCAAAATCTACATTCTTAATTCAATTTGCAATGTAAGAAAATGCTGTATGATAAAAACTATAACACAACTCTTTAAATTAGCTCTAAAAATGTGCCAGACTTTTCTTTCCACTGCTTCCCTAGCAGTTATAATTCATGACCCATTCTCCCTGTGAACAACTAGTGGATGTTTTAAATTCCTTTAACACCAAACCTGCAATTTGAGAAACAAATACTAGTGGGTGGAACGATTCTTAATGCTTCCTTCCTCCTCCCAAGGTGTTAACATACCTCTACCTAGATGGTCACGTAATGTCTTTATTTCTTGGTTTTCTTGTTTTATCTCTTCCTCCTCAGTTGTGTAGCTTGCCATCCTCTTGGCATTTCCCTTGAATTTATTACATAATTGAAGGGAAGATCTCCTGCTTTATGGCTGCTGTCTGCCCTCCCCTTCTTTTTTTTCCAAGACAACTCAATTCCAGAATACAGGTATGTGGTTTTTATTTGCCTTATCTCCATTTTCACAGGAAGATTAATGAGAGAGCCACTTAGTGAGGTTTTCCAGGTAGGAAAGTAGTTACTAAAAGGGAATAACAAATATTTTAACTTCATTGCCTTATTGTTTAATGTCACAATACCATTCAACTGTGTGAGCTGACATCAAGACATTATTGTTCTAGAAGATGTATATGTGCTTCAGTGGTGTGAAAGTATCTTCTGTCATAGTGAATCACCTCTGTTTTAAACTGAACTGTGCAAGGCCTTTCTACTCTGACACAGAGTAGGGTGTTGATAAAGAATAACGTCACGTGATTTGTGCACTGTTTTATTTCTCATCCTACTGAGACTTTTTTCCTGCACATATACTCTATTGTTCCAATCTATGTCTTAGTGATTTCTTATGTATTCTGGATTTAAAATGTCAAAAAAAAATTACGTAAACAACACTGAATCAAAATGGTTCTCCTCTGAAGAGGCTAAAGGTGTTACAGGATCATGTTATCTTTTCTTTGTTTTCTTCCATGCCCTGTTTTAGTCTCATCTCCCTTCCCCCTCTGTCCTTTTTTCTTTTATCTTTTGGGGTTTTTTTGTTTGTTTTTGTTTTTGTTTTTTTTTTTAATATAGTGTTGATTGTCAAGTAGAAATATGCAGCTAGTACATCTGGACAACTAAACCTGTAAACCTGCAGAGCACCATTATGGTAAGATGAAAGCAGATTCATCCATTAGAGGTAGATCCAGCCTAAAGGAAGCTGAGTATGCCATTTCCTACAGAAGTTGTCTACCCTTCTCTTGCTATAAAAGGGAGAAAAAATTATCATTACCTTTTTCTCCACGTCTGGTTGTGAGAGAAATGACCTTACCACTGTACTTTGCTTTGAGCTCAGTGTTGTTGATGTACAATGGATTTACTTTGTGCAGTTATATGTTTGAACATTTTGGGAAATACATCTCTAAAGTCAAGTATCTGAGGAGTTACATGGAATTTTCAGTTCCACTGTAGTGCTTTTTAGTAACTTAAGTTATTTTAGGGAAGAAAGGAGGTCTTTTCCTTAAATGATTTAAATATAATGTTTTCTCAAGACACCTTACACCTTTGAAGGCATAAGCTGTGTCCACTCTTCTCAGTAGTTTAGTGATCATTCAAATAGCAACATTCAGCTTCTTACTGTCGACATTCAGCAAATGACTCTGAGTATCCCCAGCTTGGTGTAGTGCCTATAACTTCTACAATGCCATTGGGAGTTTTCTATGACAGAATTCTGAAATATATTTGCATGTGTGGCAGTAGTTTAGAAATTTAATATCACTATCACCACCACCTAAGTTCTAGAGTACATTTTTTATTTCTTAAAGTTTTAATTTAAAAATTATAAGTGTGCTTCTACTGTAGCATGTTGTAGAATTTCTAGTACATTGGAGTCTGCATAAATGAAGTTAAACTTTCTGTTTAACATCTTCTTCATAGGTGCTTACTAATTTGTCTCAATTTTTATATGTACTTTATCTCATAATTTATCCAGAAACTTGTAATACCAATCCAATGTATTTAGAGGTTGTTCTGAATAGGAAGCATGATTCTCAGAAGCAGATGGTTTGGGACTACAAAAGGAAGGTAAGAAAACTTAATTTACCATGCGTTTATTTCATATTTTCTGAAAAATGTGTGTGCTTTAAATTGTATATCAAAGTTCCCAGAGTTTTCTGAGGAAATTTTCAAATTTGTTGTGATACTATTTTGAATTAAAAACATCTAAGTTATGCACTTGCAATACTTTGGATATTTTCCATCTATTTCCTTTAACTATGCTTTTTTTATATAGTTAGAACTTCTGGAAGGTTAACAGTAGTAGACACTAAAAATTCTTTTAGGGATTAAAATATCAATTAGATATGGATATGTAATAATTGCAAACAGCTTCTCAGGTGATGAATGAATCCTGTTTCTCCTTTGCATCTCTCAAGAATTTGCTGGCAAACTGATCTCTGACTAATGTAGCCTTTTTCTAATCGGCATTTTATGGCCTAGGCAAACTATCATGGTAATTAGCTTACAATTTAAGGCTGAAAGAAGTGTATTGTTTTTCTGGGGAGCCCAAGAACCAAACTAAATGGATTAAAAATAAAATTATTTTCAAACACTGAGTTATGCTAAATACTGTGCTGTGGAAACAGTACAGGCTTCATTCTGACTATCCAGAGAGAATTAAAACTGAGAACCTTACTCTTTGTGATGTTGATTATTTGAAGTTGGGGAAGCCAGTTGAAAGGATATAGCTGCAATTTAATGCGATTAGCCTGCCATATCAAGTCATTGGATAATTGTAGACCTTGCAAGACACTGCTCTTATGGTGTTGATATGCACTGGCCTCTGGGGGAACTGATTGAAGAGGGATGATGAGAGTAAAATAGATTCGGATAAAATTAGAGACAACTTGGGCAAATAGATGCAGATTTTCTCATTTTAACACAAAAGAAACTTACCTTAGGTGAAATGGAATCTGGCTGTAATATGCTCAAAAAGCTACTTATCACAATTCCCTCTGGTATATGCAACAAACATATGGAACAAGCTTGAGGCTTAACCAGTCTACTCAAGTTAATATGACAGATTCGTTATTTTCAGCATTACAGAGAGAGAATGTCAAGATCAAAAGCTCAGTTCTGATTAGCTGGCAAATGTTCAGTAATTAGTACAGAGTGTGCATTCACATATAAGTACTTTGCTGTATTTGGAAATCAATTTGTTTCATTCCTGCTGAGGAAGTACTATGGTATCATTTCACAAGAATGAAAGGCCCCAGTTTAATTTCTGGTCATATGATTCTGAACTCTTGTTAATCACCCATACCTCCCACAAAGCATATATCAACTCCACTGCTGTAATTCTTCTTCAGTCAGACATTACACCAATTTTGATTCAGAGATACTAGCTACATGCATACCATTTATCTAAAGATGGAACAATTCATCAAAACAGATTATTAATTTTATAATGTAGATACAAGCCACTGATATTGCTACCTATGCATAACTCTGGTTGAGTGAATGGAATTGTACTATTGAAGTAAAAGCAAATTAAGATTGGGTTGCTGTTTATAATCCAAGCTTTGAAATTATTTATGCAACACTATAAAATGTATTAATTCCCCCTACAGTCCAAGGGACTTAACTTGCCTAAGTGTTTCTAAGGATCCGTGTCCAAGTCATCAATGTTTTTTACTTGAATAACACATCATGAATTGCCCACAGTCAATTAACGATGATGAATCTTGATTAATGGCATCATACAAACTGCTCAGTGTTAAAGAACAGAATTACATCCTCATGATAATCAGAAACGGCGTCTTGCTACTTTTTCCTTTTCCAGATCATTGCATCTGAGATAATAGATTCCACTAAAAAACAAAATCCGAGTTTGTCCTGATTTCATAATGAGGTGTCATAGTGTTATTTCACTCAAACATGCAAACAATTTGAATTCAAGATTAAAGAATCACAGTGTACAAGCATTATAAACTGTCACAGTAAATTTTAAAGTGTAAACAGACCTCTCGAAGTCATTTGTGCTAATAGCTGCTTAATTCAAATCAATAGTGATTGGAAGTTTCATTTTATTATTTCACCTCAGAACAAAAGTCAAAATTTTATTCTTATTTGCATTTAGACATTTAGAAATCTACGTGGAATTTCTTAGTCTATTCAGAAATTCTTATTGTGCTCAAATTCTTGAAAACTACCTAGTCCCATTAAAATTTTTCACTGTCACTGTAAACACAAGGGTTATTAATAGATTCATAATAAAATTTGGGGCACAGGTAAAATATTGTTTTTCATATTAAGCCTGCTCATAATTTGTTCCATGGAAAATCTGTTTCTCCAAAAGACATTCCTGGGAATTTACTCAGACCTAGAAAAATTTATATTTGTACATTGTGATTTCATTTTGTAAGGTATTTCATTGTCTCGCTCTATACTGCTTGATGTGTTTATTTTTAAAAAAATTTGGACATCTTGTTCCACCAATGCAGAACAGACTGTTTAGTTTTACTTTTGTATCAGTTGTTTTTGATTATGTCACTTTTACAGTTGAAACAATTCATCTTGAGACTCTGAAGTCTTTATATAGACATGTTAAATGTTAAGAGATCGTTCTCTAGTCCTGAGTCCAGACTGCATGGAATGACTTCCATCCATGCTACTAAAGTGTCTCATTATCTCAAAGTACTTGACTGTAAATTACAGTAAATTACAACTAAGAATAATTACTTTGTTATCTTCTGAGCTATGCCCAGGAAATATTTGGGACAGTGCTAACTGGTCCATGTCAGAAATTTTGAAAATTTAACAGTATGAATGATGAAGCTTCTCAGTGCTCTGAAAAGTTTTTTAGTACCATTTAATTTATCAATATAGTTTTAGCCTTAGAGAGAATAAGTGAAATGCATTTCAGGGGTCTGCAAAAAAAAAAAAATTATTTAAAGCTGTACAGTACTCTACGTACATAAAACTCCAAAGAGAAAGGAGCTTACATTTCCCTTTGAAAAAAGTTCATGGCTCCACACACCATAGTTTATTAATTTGTGTATTTAGTTAATTATTTGGAGGTTTTCTGAACCTCAAATTCCTTCATTTTTTATGAACTGTATCTTAACTACATATAGTACTTTTGCTCATTTAGAATCAATTGCTTGGCTATGGAACTGTAGGAAATCTTGCGGTTCTTACAAGTTTTGAAAACTTCTTTGTTTTTCCTCCAAAGCCTTGGAATACCATCTTCATTTTTCAATTTTCATACCTGAATGTAAAACCTCAAAGCTAGGCTTCGTCAAATCTGAAAGGTTTGTTCTGTGTTTGCCTCAGATCCGTTACTCTCAAATAATTTTCTAGCATATTAGAAATCAGATCTGTTTTGTTTGAAAATATATCTTATCACAGAAAAAGAGGGTGGTTAGATTTTATACCGCTTTACATATTTTCTGCTTTATGGAAGAAAAACAGGAACATGAATTTTGCGTAGTAAGCATTTATAGATCAAAATCATATTTTTGTAGACACTCTTCCAAAGCCCAGATATGAACACTTAAAAGGAACTTAACAAATAAACTTTTTACAATTCCTTCACAAAATATGAATTTTACTATTAAGATTTTAAGCACTGTTTTTATTCTCTCTTCTCTTTATTTGTGATACATGTAGACATCTGTAAAAGATCTGGTATTAAATTCTTCCCTGTTTGAAGCCAAACACAGACCTCAATAAGACTGAGCTTATATCTACTCTATATCTTACCAGACTTCAAAAAGCTACCTTATGACTTTTAAATAAGTTTTGTAATTGTTTGTGATATTCTTCTTTTCTTCACTCTTGTTGCAAGGAAACATGAAAGAGAACATCAACAGTGAAGGTTATTGAAGTTAAACAACAACAACAAAAAAACCTGCCATACACTTTGCTGTAGCAGCACCTGTCTAGATTAGTTAATATCTGAGTTAACAAAAGGGTTATTTAGATGCAACAAGCATCTGAATTACTTTTTTTAAAAAAGAGCTCATTATATACAACCAATAAGGTTCACAGATTTTTGTTCAGTTCTGCATTTCTTTCAGAAGATGAATTAATATGGAAATTAATATGGAAAAAAGGTTTGTAGAGCTAGATGTAAGTGTTCTTTTCTATGAAAGAGCTAACAATAAACCTGGTGTTTCTTATGAGTTGTTCCAAAACAATGAAAATTTTTCTTCTGACTCCAAAATAACATTTCTTAATTGTGACTTTACAAAGCTGAATTAATACAAATAAAATACAGATACAAATAAAGTCTCTCATGTCTACATACATATAATCTATAAATATAAATATACTTAATAGAATCATAGAATCATTAAGATTGGAAAAGACCTCAAGGATCAACCAAGTTCATTAATAAGAAAGTAAATTGTGCTTCAGTTTCACACTATGTTCATGGCTAAAAGATATCTTGGTAATGATAGAAGAGATGCTGCACATATTCTTATATGCTTGATTTAGCTTAGTGACTTTGAATATCCTTTGAGAGGACCCCTAGGAGCCAAGACTGTCACGAAATCTGAGAAATAAATAGAGAGTAAAGACTCACAGCAAGCACAACATGGACACATTAAAAATTAGGAGTAATATTCTAACACCTTTTAAAACATTTAGTAGAGAGTAATTAATTCCAGGGGAAAGTTTAGTTACGGAGTACTTTGTGGCCTTCCAGTACTTGAAGGGAGTGTATAAAAAGGAGGGGGAACGCCTGTTTACGAGGGTGGATAGTGATAGGACAAGGGGGAATGGTTTTAAATTAAGACAGGGGAGGTTTAGGTTAGAGATTAGGAGAAAGTTTTTCACCCAAAGGGTGGTGGCACACTGGAACAGGTTGCCCAGTGAGGTCGTGGATGCCCCATCCCTGGAGGCATTCAAGGCCAGGCTGGATGTGGCTCTGAGCAGCCTGGTCTAGTGGTTGGCGGCCCTGCATATGGCGGGGGGGTTGAAACTAGGTGATCACTATAGTCCTTTTCAACCCAGGCCATTCTATGATTCTATGATTCTATGATTCTATGATTCCTTAATGCCATGGTTCATAGTAAAGTAAGCAGTGTCGTCAAAGACCTTTGCCTTCTTCCTTGGCTTTAATAGATATCTTCCATAAAGATCTATTCTTCCAATAGATCTCTGATGAAGTAGTACCACAACCAGAAAAATGATTCCTGTGTCTGGTGTTCAGAATGCAGCATGAAGAAGGTGATTGTTTTTTTACTTTCATGTTCTGTTACAGTTGTAATACGTGTGTTGTCTTCATTGTCCCCAAACTTATACCTTATTGCTGTTGATGATTAATTTTTGTTGGTCAGAATACTGATTTCACTCATTAGCTTGATGGAGGTCAGTATAGTCCACCTCTGCTGTGTCTAGGTTACAGGATCAATTGCTCTTTACAGTGACAGTGATATTTCCTTTCTTATTATTTCTTTGTCTCACCTAACTTGAATATGTTTGGTCTGGAAGTCATGCATTAAATTTGGCCTCTCAGAATTGATCGATCTGGAAGAATACTAACCCAGAGGGAGTTATCGTGCATTGTAAATCATAAATAACTTGAGAAAGAGGAGAATTTTTTCAAATTTGGAGCAGACATGAGTTACAGCATGACTGTCTTCATAAAATCAATTTCTCTTAAGTATATTTTCTTCTATCATTTCAGTGTGAAAGCAACACTATCCACATCTAACTTGAAAAGCATGTTGTGTTTCAGTTTTGTCTCTATTTTCTTTCACCATTAGGGAAAAAAATGACATTTCTTTAGAGTCAAGAAATGAGGAAAGTATATTCAAATTCAAAGTAATAGCTTAAATCTGTACTAAAACTTAGATGTGCGTTTCAAACATACATCATGTATTTTCAGCATAACGATAATCTAGCTGTAAATTGTTGGTAGCTGCTGTAGTATTTCTGTAAGAATGCAGTTTGCAACACGGCCTGACCCAAATTATAAATCTGCTGAATAAATTTACTTGTGTGCTGAACCTTATACCACTGAATGAGTTGTTTTTTACCTCAATCTAGACTAAAGCCACCTCAGATGTGCTAGATGAATTTATTTCATGCTCCTCAGTTGCATTGTTAGCATCATCCTCTCCAGCTAGATTATGTACTAGGTAAGAAAATACAGAAAATAAAGAATCAGATTTTTCTCCACTCTCTTTCCATGAGAAAAGAGTCATATCTATTAGTGCTTGTGAGATTTTATCACATTATTTTGGAACAATAAAGACATTTAGCCCCTTTTTAACTAAAATTTCCTATACTGTAGGTAGCACGGTATGTGGAAAAAATATGGATGTATTGCTGTCTGGCTAGGCTCCACAATATCCATGGGAAAAAGTTACAAGGTAGACCAACAAAGGATTTAGCTAAATATTTAACATAGCTCCCACTACTAAAACATGCAATGGTCACCAGGAGATGTTGCATTCTCAGCATCCATGTAATTTTCAAAAGGTATAATTCCCTTCAACCATTATGGCAGGTTATGAACTCACATCTCATGAATGTCAGATTTTTGTTTTTGTTTTTGTTTTTTGACCAGCCATTTCTTCATCCATCATCCCCAGAAGGGGAAATAAAAGTCAAAAAATGTGATCGTGTGTAAGAAGAGAATCTCAGTCCCCTGCATGAAGCATCCTATCATGTCTTAAAGCACATATGTAAACAGACAAACATGAGTCATAATTGATATTTTTGTCCATAGAGTAAAGATAAGGTGGTAATTGTTATTTCATTTTGAATAAGGACTCACTAATCTTACAGGACAGAAAAAGAGCCATTGTGCTATCCATTCCTTCTTTCTTTTTGGTATTCAGTAACTATTTCTGCTGCTCTGATTTTTCTTTCTTAAAAAAAAAAAACCAAACAAACCAACTTTTCAAAGATACCCTCTAAAGTAATTTGGTTTTGTTCCATGTATTTGCCCTCTTGTCAGTATAATTTTGCTAATTAACCTTTATGAATATTTTTTAGATCTCTCTTCTAAGCTTAAGCACCAAATAAGAGAACGGCCCGCAGAAAACTTAGGGGAGAGTCAACTGACAAGAGTTTGAAATTGTTTTCAGTAATGAATTTCACACTGGAGTATTCAACTGAACTTGAGGATTTAAAGCACATTTTTATTATCCCTCATTTAAGTTTTGTTACCTAAGATATAGTGCAATGTCTTGCTTTAGCAGCTGTTGTTTACACCTGAAGCTGTTGTAAAAATCTAGGATCTCATCAGTTTGGGTTGTTGGGGTTTTATTCCGTCGTTTTCTTGATTTTTTTTCTTGTGACAAATGAGGCCTTTATAAACTAACTCAGCTGGTGCACATTTGACCCCAATTTTTGAATGCCTTCCCTAGGTCAAGTACTTTTGTGTGTGAGAATAGAGTCATTCTTCCCACCCTGAGGCAATCAAAGTACTCATGCATTTAGCTTGCCATCAACACATTTTTAATCATAAATAATTTTCCACAAGTTTCATCTAAACAAGCAAATCTAATTCTAAAAACAATTAAAGACAATTACAGTTTATTTTGTAGCCTCTGCTTACCCAAGTTATATTACAGAATAATAAATTTAAAATAAAAATCTCTTACTTTAGAATCACTGGTATGTGGGTGTTTTAACATATTTAAGTGAAAAGTTATTTTGCTCTGAAAAATCCAACAAATCTTATCTTCTGATTTTTACATAAATGTAAGAATTATATTGTTGCATCTGTACGTGACTGTCTCCCCCTCCTCCCTGCTTTGTCTTATCAGTGCCTTCCATTGCCAGGAGTTTTTGCTGCTACAACCTAAGTGCCAACATATGGTTGTATTCTGTAACATGAACTCGTAGTTAAATCTATGAAGTTCATTCTTTAGTCTCCACCTTTGGGACATCTGTAGGTGGTAATCTTAGCAACCTGGATGTGATATCACCATTGTGGCATTTTCATTGACACAGCTCTGCTACAGAGACCTCTTGCCTCCAAGTATAATTCCTGAAAAATTAGCCTCTCATTACAATACATTAAATCTCTTGTCACTCAATCCTGTAGCTTGATGGAAGTGTTGGATCTGCAGTGGGGATAAAAAACTCCCCTAAGGATTAAATTTGGCACTTCCCTGCTTGGTGATATGGGCTCTGGATGGGTGGTCCCTCTGGATCTCCTCTCAGTAACAGGTTCACAGGCAAGTAGACATCAGCTGTAGAGAGGATTAGAAAGCTTTAATTCAGCAACCCCCAAAATTTTATGAGTTTTGAAGTGCCAAACTCTATTATTCTTAAGCTTTGTTACGTTGGCAAGGGGAAAGGATTGCCTTTGATGAGAGAGTAGCTTTGTATTTATTATCATAAAATATCTCACAAATGCTTCCCTCCTGGGTGGTTTGCCTTTTCCTAATTTAACTTTCTAGTGAATGTTCGAGTTGCTCCTTCTTTCCTCCTTGTGGTGATTTAGGTTTGGTGAACTCTAAACAATGTGTTTCATATTTCTTATTTGCCAAGAGAGACTTTCAAGGCAAAGTTGAAAGAAAGCAGTGCTTTTGGTTAACATCTCCCATGAAAGCAATATATCTACAATAATTGCCCTGGGAAAAGTAAGCCAAAGAAATTTGCTCAGCTGTAGACTGACTGAAGAGCTCAACAATGTGATAAATGGGTTATCTTATCTGAGTACTGAATGATGTCAACCTGTATATGGCATCTTTGATATTCATGCAAATTGTTATCACGTTTAGGTAAAGAAGAAAGTTCCTCTAGGAATATAAATGTTAAAAATGTCCCCACTCTCTACAAAACTCTAGTGATTAGGGTTGAATGATAAGAAACAATCATGCACAGTGATTATGTTTATATAAATTCCTTCTGGAATTAAAAGTTTATTGTAAAAAATTAGTAATTTTTTTTCTGTTTTAAAACGCTGAACAATTGTATAATGATAATCACCAATCATTAACATAGGGATTAGCAGAGAGATGAGACAACACATACAACGCTTTGTTCATGGTATCATCAGGTAGTGATAATTTAGGACAGCACTTTTAAACATTGCTCAATGATTTTTCAGAAAAACTAGTCAAAGTCATCGCGATCTCATAATTTGGTATAACCCACACTTTTTAAAGTAAATGAATGTCAAAAATGAGAGTCTTATTTTTGCATTTGTATTTTAAATTTTAACGACAGTTTAACAAATCTGTCCTACCATTTTGAAATATGTTTTTACAGGCATATTTTATTTAAACTACGAGTTAACTGTGCAATAAATCACCATAGAAACTGTAGAGCAAAAAGAACCCAGTTTAATCCCAGTAATCAGAGGATCTGATAACTGGCTGGATTAAATTTGACTATAGTGTTAATATTTAGATAAATAATTTATAAGAATTAAAAAAGAGATTCATTCACTTCAAGAAACGTAAAATAACTTGCTGAGCTATATTCACTATTGTTTGCTTATACTGCTTTCTAGAGTTGAAGGGTGCTCTTAACCTTCTTATTACTTTTGGTTTAAATTAGAAGGTCACACAATCCATGTTAAAAAAAAAGAAAACCAAAAAGACACACACACAGACATCCACCCCTGTATTTCTGCCTTCTGTTGCCTGTTGGCTGGCCTAGTTTGAAATAATGCTTGGAAGACATCCATTCCCTTGAGGTATCATGATCATTTTTCAAGTACAACCACTGTTCATTCTCTCTCTAGAGGCTTTGATTCACTTTCAGCCTATCAGCTACATATGTAAGGTACCTTTTCAAAGTACGTATCAGTGAAATTCTTCCCCTGGCTTTTCACCTACTAATTGCAAGCAGGGAGCTAGTTCTCCTTTTTCAAACAAAGCCACAATTTTTAAGTCTTCCCTCAGTTTAACTGTAGTTGTAGAGCCATATACTGCATAAATTGTGATCCTGATAATGTGAAGCTTTCATCTTAGCTTGAAATAGCATCTGCCTTCTGCAACATCTTTGAAATCGTGATTGATAAAGGATTTAGACCTGGTTTTAATTATTGTCTTATGTACTTGGCAAAGGTTAATATTTTGCATGGGGAAAAAGATCAGGCTATCATTCCTGGATTTAAGGCAAGGGCTAACTATGCCTGCCAATGGTAGAGAAAGCACAAATTTTTGAAATGAAGAAGTTTACTGTTTGTTTGAGAAATACAGAAGGTTTTTTCATGTCTTTCACAGTTTATAAACAGAAAGCTTATTAGCTCTATGTAATTAGAAACAAAAATAATTCCACACGTATTTGTTTACTAAATCAAGTTTTTAAAGTAAAATGAAAGTCCTAGATTGGTAAACATAACATAATTTTTCAGTTCATTGTTTCAAATTCATTAACGATGCATCGGTCCTAAAGTTAGGGGAATTACACTAGTTCTCATTTGGCCATATTTTTCTTATAATAGTAAGTTGATCAAACCCCACCATACACCAAATCAAAGAAGTTTCCAAATTCTCTTTTGTTTCTTCAACTGCTGCCAATTATATGAAACCGAAAATTAAATATTACTGTGTCATTTTAATTCTTGTGATGCCATGTTTTAGGACACGACCACCATCACAAGATAGATATCTTTTTATTTCAATTTTCAGCATTTCTTAAGTATTTTCTTTAAGGCATATTTTTTCCTAGCTGGATCTGTACTCAAATACAAATATATGGCCTGGATTGATATTGCATTGTATTAATATTCTAAAGAAATAACAAACTCTAAAGTTGCTAAAACAAAAATGGACTTTTTATATCATCATAGTCACACAGACTTCATTTTACTATGCAAAATGTACAAAGGGTTTTTTTAATTTTATGAGAATCACGTCCTGTGTTTTTAAAATATTTCTTAAATTCTTACAGCTAAGAGGATTGATAAAGTTACTGATGTTGAATTCATGGGTTTCTAGTTCTATATTTTAATAAATGTCTCTCAATACTCAAAGTTATCATCCAAACTATATGACTATCATATTCCGTTTCCTGATCCTCAAAAGGAAGTTAAGTGCAAGCTAAATGATACAAACTAGTATTATCTTCCTAGTCTCAGCAGAGAGTAAGGAACAATTTGACAGAAAAACTGGTGTCTTTTCTTCTGTAATGATGACCTGTCCTGGTTTGAAAAGATGGATTTTGAGAGGTCAGTGTGATCAAATTGGAATCATCATTAAATTACTTCTATAAAAAATGTATTACTACAACACAGAGTTGATGGAAGAACTACTTTGTTCACTGTTTAGTGTGTAAACAGATTTCTTCATCCCAAATCTTCAAATTGACTTGTGCAAGTTAGTGATATTAGTCAGAGACTACAGACTATTTTTAGATGATTACAGCAGGAATGTTTGTGATCTACCAGTTAAAGAACTATGTATATACTAATCTCAGTTTATTCTGAACACTGAAAAAACTCTTTAATTTAGCCAATATATAAGTTTTTCAGAGGCTTTACTGACTCTTCAGAATGTATGAATTAGGTTTACATACTCTGGAAATTATCCAGTCTTTGTGCTGTTGAACATTGGGTTGATAAAGTCTTTGGCTTCCAGACTTAATTTATGGTTTTTGTGTCAAAGTCTTCCAGAGCAATAAAATCATATAATTCAGTGATTTCACTTCTTTAGCTTTTGATTTTCATTTCATCCTTCTTGTGTGATATGATGCAGAACACACCCATAGAGTAATTTTTTGTTTATTTAAAATATGGTATGCGTTTTTTGTGCTTTCACAGAAGATGTCTTTGGCTGGCTGACAGTTTATTTGAAAACTGTTTTAACTACTGTATTAAGAAACAGTGCTACTTACAGATCATGGCAATATGTTTTGCATTTTCGTTCCCCATTTTTGTGTTATTCAGACAAGTAATGAAAACAATATATGAAGCTAGCTTTTAAGCATTTATTTTTAACTACTGTTTATGTCTCTAAATTCATTCCTTGTGTAAGATGTGCCTAGAAAGACAGTGAATATAGATGAGATTGACCTGTGTTCCTATATTTTCACATAATTTCTGCAAAAGACAGTTGTCTGTGCTAGTCTCTGTGGGAGAATCGTTTCATATGCTAACTTTGAAAGAGGATTAAAGAGATGATATAGTAGTTTTTCTAACTGTAGATCAATGGTTCTTTATGATGGGATCATGAAGTGAGCCGCCAAAAGATAAATAAAAAAAAAAAGATGATATTTTAAACCAAAGGAATGGCTGTTGATCATATATTTCTTTCACAGAATAAATAAAAAGGTATTAAATCACTTCATATATGCACGTCAATTCAAGAGAAGGCAAGAAGCTTCTTCAACATGCTGGAGGAGTTTGCAGGATTCCATAATCCTTATTTGCTGTGGATGTGTCCTTTGCTTAAACATACATTTTTCTAAATATTATGGCATGCCAGCCTGCTATGGCAAGGCTCATGCAGCAGTGTCTGTTCACTGCAGGTAAATAAAAAATTTTCTACCCAGGAGATATTAGACCATGGATTTTTTTTTTTCTCCATACAATGTGCTTATAAGCAATTGAAGACTGGGATATAAGGGCCTAATTAGAACAAAACCAAAACACAGGAAATTAGGAACACAGCCTGATTTGCTTCCATGTGACTTTTGGACGTTTGAAGATTCCCCTCAATGCTCCCTGTTAAATGTTGAAACACTTTCCATGAAGCATCATTCATTAGTCCAGGTTCCCCTAAGGTTAGCTGCTGCCATTCTAAATATATTTTGCTAATGCAAAGAAAAATGTTCATTCCAGTTGTGTGGTCTTCTGTAATCTCTGCTGTGAGGCCAATAAACCTGAAATAAGCATTTGCAAAAATGTTCTGTAAAACACTCCCCAAAGCCACTGGTGCCAGTTAAAAAGACATTTTTTAGCCTTTCACAGATAAAGAAAAGCACTTAAGGAATGAAAGGTTTAGTTTGCTAGGTTTGTGCTAACTAAAGTTTGGCTCTAATGGCAAATGTTTTAACACTGGACTGAGCAATAGAAAGACACTTGACACTTAAACTTCCATAACAGAGATATTTCAGTGATGAAGCAATTTTGTTTATTGCACAATAGGACAATTATATGGAAATAACTCTGCAGGAAACTAATGATAAACAAAATATACACACACTATCAGTATTTCTATGATATATTGTGGAAGCAGAACGACAGTACAACTACCATAGGTTTACAAAACTCCTAAAAAGTAATGTTTAGTTATAACAAACTCTGCTTGTGTGATGATGTCTTGCAATGTGGTCTAATTACAGCTAGGAGAAACAAAATGATGGTTAAACGGCGCAATGTCCAACAGTTTATAGGCTTTGGCTTCGGTTTTACATTCTGAATGTGTAGGAGCTTTCGGCAAAGTCCAGTCCTGCTGCAGTTCCCCCCAATTATCTTCTACTCCAGTGTCTATACAGTGACCTACATTCTACTGTAAGATTGCTTCTGCCAGAGGACCCTACATTTGGAACATGTTCTGCCTTTTGTGGGCAGAAACAAAGATTTTTATGTGGCTCACGAGGAGAAAGCAGAGCAGAGTTCCTGTGTTGTGTTTTCGTTCTCTCTGTTTTTTCTGGATTGAGTATGACAAATCAACACTTCATTGAAGTTGCTAATGGCCGTGGAGACATTAGTTTTGTGAACAGGCATAGTACAATTAACACAGGCAAACTCTCACTTAACCACAACTTGAGATAAGGAAGAGTTCACAAGAGGAAAGCTGCATTTGAAACTTTGTCTTCCTTTTGCAACTCCTGTGAACTACTCTTAAATATTTTTGTAGTTTATATTTTGTGGGGGTTTTTTTTTGTATTAATCTAACAGCTCCTTCTGGTCAGGCATGCAATGGAAAAGCTGGTAAAAACCAAGTAATTACCCTTTTGAATGCTATAACTCATCAGTGGATTTCATTAGATGACAGATTTTAATATACAGTATTTTATACTGGTTTAAATTATTAAAATTTAATGTTAATAACAGTGTTATTTTACTCAATAGATGACACTGTAGACAAAAAATGAAGATTTGTCTTAAGACTTGCCGTCCTCTAGTATTTTTTGTTGCCTCAGTCACTACTAGCTTACTTTTATTAATAGAAAGTATTTGGGAAAATCAAGCAGTAATAACTAATAAATGCAGATTTTATTTTTCACTTCTACCTACAAAGCTGTTAGAATTCATTCATGCCATATGCAGTTACAGTGATAGTATGTAACTATCCATCCTATCGCTATCTTGGCACAAAAGAATATGTTCAGAAGATAATAAGCTTAATAATTTTGATGTTAGGCAGCTGGTAATATTTGCCACCAATACAAGAATGAATATAACAGAAAATAAGGAAAAACTGAAGGGGAAAATAAAGATGAAGAGAGCAGCGGAATTAATTTTTTTATGTATGTCCGTTCAGTTCATTCTATCTTAGTATCACAACTTTTAAGTGATTTATCCTCTGAGAAACCAGCATATTTAACTGAGTCTTTGATTTCTTTGACATTAATTTGTAGTTATTACTGAGGTCTATTCTTATTGCTTATAATATCAATAGGTACAAGCTTACATGTAAAAATATTTTTTAGCTATGATCTTGTACCATTTTCATATCCTCACCGTAATATGATTTTCATAATGTTAGATTTTGGGTTTAGATTAATAACTCATCATTTGACTGTCTTGAAGAAGATTTAGACAGTATGCTCTCTACGCGCAAAATAAATTATAAATAAGAAAACAAAACAAAAAACACACAAAAAGTCAAAAAAGTCAAGCAAATTAAAACGCCCCTCCTCACCAAAGAAAGTGATGTAAAAAAAGAAAGAGGAGACCGTTTTATTTCCCTAAGAACAACATAGATGATTATCAGCTATTTGCAGAAGGAATTGTTATGCACAAGGAGGTTATGACAACATTGTTTCCAAAGAATGTTAGAAATTTCTTGTATAAATTACATATTATTAGTGACTAAGATTGATGAGGTTAAATATATAATCTAAAATTATGTAAACTGCAAACTGTGTCGGATAGGAGTCTGGAACCATTGAAGCAGAATAATAGGGCAGTTGACAAAAGGTGATGTTGCAAATGTCATAAAGGTAATTAATAAAAAATATAGCAAAATTGAAAAGATGTTTGAGGATGAATACTGGATTACTTGAAAAAATAGTAAATAATGGAATAATAATAACTTCCGATTTGAATGTGGTGCTTTTTTGTCTCTTTATAATACTTTAAAGAAATTATATAGAATAAGTCCCCTCAGGAACTGAATATAAGCTGAGGCTTCTTAGCAAACCTACAGATCAGATCTTGAGTAGGAAAATAGGTCTTAATCCTATAATTATACCTGAACATAGCTTCTTTTTGTGTGCACTGGGAGTCCGAACTTATTTTAGCAATTCAAAATTTGTCTTCTGATAGCACCTTGGGACCCACTTACGGTCAGTAGTGGAGCCAAAACCCAAAGTTTCTCAGTACTCGCTCTGATGTAGTCTCATTAGTGTTCATGCTTTTCACTGGTCACAGTTTACAGCAGAGAGGAGCTGAGATAGTGTACTACTGAGAAAAATAATTAAATCTTTTTTTTTTTTTTTTAGTTTGTCATACATATGTCTTTTAAATGCATGAGGTGATTCTTTCCACCACGTGTAACTTCTTCAGATTTCATGACCTCTCTGCAGTTTTGGACAGAAAACAGTGCTTAGCTGATATAAAGAGTGCGAGGGGGAGTTGGAAAAAGAACAACTACTGTAAATATAACTCAAAAAATCATGACAAATGGGGTAGTTTAATAGTTCTGTGGTTTCGGTAGATGATGTTCTGTCTAGCAAAAAGCTTTGTCAGCAGAAAGCTGTTACCACATAGCTTGTGGAAGTGCCTTTCACCCTATCAGTCTTTTTTTGTTTGTTGGCTTTTTTTTTGGTCTTCTTTGTGGATTATACTCACAGGCTGACCTTCCCAAAGGCAGATGTCACTTTACCAGAAAACAAAGCTGGCACAGTCATTGGGAGTATTCTCTCTGGATTTCACGTTGCCTTCAACTGCAGGTTAGTTTAGGTCTCTCAGAATTCATAGAAGTTTGTAGGTTGACACTGATGGACACTGAAGTGCTTGGTTTAAGCATGTTAGCCACAGCAGGAAAACTGCCTTTTCTCACCTGGCAAGGGAGACATCATAGTCAAGAAGGGGTCTTTCCACTCTGGATGTGCTAATCCCCCTCATTTCACCATCTGAAGAAAACCTGACTATATACTTCTGCTACAGGGAAACCTTGATGAAAAAGTTGAAAATAGTGGGTTTTTTAGATACTAGGCAGCTACAGAAGCACAGAAGTAATATAATAAATTACTCAAGAAAGAACAAAACTGATGACCCCTAAGGCTCAATTTCTGATGTAGGAAAAAGAGACATAATGGTAGTGAGATTTCGAACGACAGAAATGGAATTTACTCTTTGCAAATCTACCCTTAACTCTAAAAAATATTGAATTTATGATAAACTCAGGGTTCCTGTCTCCACCTCACTGCTGTCCAGCATGGTGTTTACTCCCAGTCACTTCATGGGGAAACAGCAGCACTCCTACATGCTGCCCTCACTACCATTACAAGATCAACCATGAATGTTTTCAAGAATTATACAAATTTGAAGATCTGGATTCTGGTTTCTCATGCTGTTTTTTTCTGAGTTAATATTGTTTTGATAATTTATATTGATCATTAATACAAGAAGATGTTTACTGTAGATTAATTTCCAAATAACTGTAAATGTTGTTATATCCACCCTATTTTTTCAGTCTTTTGAGAGCTATAGCCTATGTTGTACAGGCTGGACCACATTTTGGATTCTTGATGGATCTGCAACTTGATAAGAGTTTGGGGAAAAAAAGAAAAGTAAGATCAACCTTGTAACCACCTGAACATTTAGAATTGTAAGGAGGGAAATATAATTTACAGCTGCATTAAAACCACTTCCTTGCAAATTGACTTCTAATAGCAAGACAAACAAAGCTTCCTAACATGTCTTTTCATTTTATTGTGTAAATGCTATTAGGTGTGTGATCTGCTGGAAAAGTTTACAGAAGAAAAAAGGGTGGGCAGTTACCTTTGGTCTCAAGTGCTTCCCTCTGGGTGAAGGGACTCTCCTGGAAAGAGACAGAATTTCCTTATCCTCAAAGGTCAATGAAGATCAGTGTAAAAACCTTTCCGAGCCCTCCAAGAATGTTCTGTATGCGTTGCCAATGTTGGAGGGCAGGAGACAGGTGAAGGCATGTGCCAGCAAATGAAGAGCTTGTGTGGTCATAACAGTGACTGATCTGGTGTACAATCATTCCTACAAAAGAGGAAAATAAAACCCTTCCTTGATACATCTCATAATTAGAAGCATGGACTCCTTTTTACTGCAAACATTAGCAAGGATAATTAAACAGTCTTTTTTTCTACTATCATTCCTCCTGCATAAGTAAAATGAAACCTTAGGGTTCAGATGCAGAAATGTTTGTCTCATTATTAGAAAAGACTGTAGGCACAAAGCTGATAGCTTATTAACACAGAAGGCCTGTACTTTCACACCTTGTCCTGTTGGTTTCATTGTGCTACTTGTACAGGAGGGGATATGTACGATCAAAGTAAAGGACCATTAACTTACTCTGAGTTACTTATGTTCTTTGAGAGAAGATGCTATGCTTCCAACAGATTTTTGTGGCAACAAGAAAAGCTGCTTTTGAAAGTGTGTGGCACAGGGTAGAAAGAGAAGTTATCTTTCTCAATTTACCATTAAAATCATTTTAATATATGTAAACACAAGAAAGATAACACAGTTAAGCCTTGGATGTTGTTGACTGGAACAAAAAATCTCAGTCAAATTTAAGTTACTGAACACAAGCCTTAAGAATAAATCTACCTGCAGATGACAGTTTAAAGGAATCCACTTTTCCTAAACTTCAGAAAGTGTCAGTAATATTTTAACAAACTTAGAGTGCATGATGACATGCGGTGTAACCATAGATTAACCCATCAGGCTTTAGGATTGAAAGCTTTATTATACTTTTTTATATTGAGCTGAACCAGGAAGAGAACAGTGTTGCCACGAATGTTGAACTTTTTATACTAATCCTGATTTAGAAGGGATTGTATTCTTTATGTACTTTTATGGTGCTTTTTTGCCTAATTACAAGTACATGCTTGAATAATCTGAATTAACACACTGAACTTTTCTAAATACAGGCTGATGTCATTTCACCACTGGAAGGTAAACTAGGTTCAATCCATAAACTAATACGTGTAGACACAGATTCAGCATGTATTAAACAAATCTGTGTGTGTGCCCCTTTGTATATAACTGGGTTCTTAGCAATGAAGGTTGTAACTCCAAATCTTTCCCAGTTTGTAAATGGTATAACTTTAACAGATTCAGCTTAGAGCAGACTCTGATTTTTTGTATTTTAAATAAGTTGTACATTTATTTCCACATATTTCTTCCAAGCATCTGTAACTCCAAGTATTTTTTTCTTAGGGAACTAGACAACAAATGAGCTATGACAAGACTTTGTTGGAAGACCACATCTCTAAACTAATGTTTCAGAATGTTGCTTCCATTCTGCTGTGGTGTACTTTTCTTGAAACATGGATCTTAACTTATTCTGGTTAAACAAGAGGTGATAAAGCATGTATTCATTTATTCAGCAAATGTGACTGGTATTGAAAATACAGTTAGCTGACTAGGATCAGACTAATTTAAAAACAGCAAGCAAAGCACCAAACAATCCTAAAATGAGGGAACCTAAACATCAATTTAATGTTCATTGGGGTAGGTAGATAAACTGTTTTGAAGAAAATATTCTTCTGAGTTTGGAGAAAATTAATTTGGGAAAGCAAAGAAAATTGTGTATCATTGTGATTCTTTGTGGCAGAAGGCACAGGGTGAATGCTGGAGAAGAGGATGAGGGAAGAGATTTTCTCTATTGCTTGTAATGGCCTTTAGAAATCTACTGGGAACAATTTTGTTTTCTTAAACTAACTGCTCTAAACTGCCTGATTGCAATCCTGACCTATCATCATAGCAACAGATAATGTCATAACACAGATCCATCACAATTTATTACTTAAATATATTACATATCTTTTTTTTTCTCTTTTCTCTCGGTGTCCTCCAGCAGTCTGAAGCTGCTTTTGATGACAGTTCTGGAAAATGAAAAAGTCGTGGAATGTGTGGGAACCAAGAGCCTGGGACACCACTAAACTGTCATAACTTGAAAACTGTGTCATCCATGAAATAACATATGCCCCAGTTTATATTGTACTGTTTAGATTAGAACATAAACTGTAGCACATGGAAACTTTTCCACACGAGATGTGTGCCAGTGCCTAGGATTACAGCTTGAGGCTCAGGTCTCTCAAGTTTGGGACTAGGAACCTCAAAATACCATTCAGACATCGTCTGTCCCTCCTCCACTTTATATAGGTGAACTGATTTTTTTACACTGAGGTTTTCTTGTTGCTTGAAGCTTAATGTCTGTATAATCCAGAAACTGGATAGCCCACAGTGCTAAAATGTTGATTTTATTTTAATTATTTCTGTGGTTTTTGACTAAATAAATTGGAGGTTGAAGACTGTGGAGTTCTGAATGGGAAGTCAGAGTCTGTAAATACTATAAATGTGGATATAATGACACAACTGTTAGTCACTATATATTATTAGTAGGGAACTCCAGTGGCAACTTGAACAGAAAATCATAGAATCATGGAATGGTTTGTGTTGGAAAGGACCTTAGAGATCATCTAGTTCCAACCTCCTGCCATGGGCAGGGACACCTCCCACTAGCCCAGGTTGCTCAAAGCCTCATCCAGCCTGGCCTTGAACCCCTCCAGGGATGAGGCATTCACAGCTTCTCTGGGCAACCTGAAGTTGAAGCAAAAAAATTCGATTTGTATTCTTCTCACTGGCCACTGTTTTATTTGTGACTTTGGACAGGCCTCAAAGGCCCAACGAGTTATAAAATGTAGATTAGAGCACTCCTCCACTTTTGAGAAACTCTGTGAAGCCATATGGATCAAAAGCACAGAAAAAATTTAAGTAGTTTGGAAGGTAACACCCAGGTCAACATTGTGCATCATGCATTCTTAGATGCTTAGAAGGCAGACTGATCTTAACTACTTGAAATTTTCATTGTCAGGCCTCAGGATGAAGTTTTCACCAGATGATTATGGCAGAAATTGCCCAACTATTTCTCATTCGCTGATTGAGAATTAGAATCATGTGGAGATCTGAAATTACCTTCAGTAAAGAATTTAATGGCATTAAAATGGGTAACACTGGGAATCAGAATCATCCCACAGAAATGCTGGTATTGTTTAGGAAGAATAATAAGAAGGGATTATTGTCCTTATGTTTTCTGGTTGAGAAGTTTTCTGTTATCAGATTTCATCAGGAAAGTATGTTTAATCACCAGTCATGTCACTTCTTAACCTTCAATTTGGAAACTAAATTATTCTTCTAATTTTCTTCATTTTTTCTTTCTTTTTTTTATCTATAAGAGATGTTCTCCGGTCCTTTAATCATTTCCCTGGACTTCTCTGAACCTTTTATAATTTTTCATCATCCTTCTTTGAACACGTAATTAGATACAATAATCTAGCACTGATGGCTTCAGTGCCCGCACAGATGTAACATAACCTCTTCACTCGTACTCGGCATTTTCTTACTGAAACTTTCAAGGACTTTTGTATTCCACAATGAAAACTCATGTTCGAGTAATTATCCATGCTGACCTCTAAGTCACTCAGTATTTCTCTCATTCCTTAGAATTCCCAATTCTGAAGAGTGACTTACATTCCTTGTTCATAATTATGTCCTTTCCACTTGGCAACGTTGAAACACACATCATTTTCCCACAGTATGTTTACCAAGAAACTTATTTCATTCTGCATACGTGACATAGTCTTTTTGCTACCTCAGACTCTCTTGATCTTTATGCCATTAGTAAATTTTATAAAAATGTATTTGCATTTTTTTCCTCAAGTGATTGATTAAAAAGGTTAAATAGCATGTATTCAAGAACTACTATCTACAGGCCAACATTAGAAACATTACCTTACAACAATAATTTTTAATTTTTTTGAAAAAATATTTAGCTTGTTTTAACCTTTTAAATGTGTAATACTGACTACCGATTGTGAAGATGTAGAAGTCTAAGTGTACCTACACTGTAAATATGAAGCTTATCATCCAACCACCAAATGTTCTCCAAAAATATATGATAGTTTAAAAAACATATTTTAAAACCTGTCAATTACATAGACATATAACTGTATATTTCTCTTTGCTTCCCTTGTAAATCTTTTGTATTTGCTATCTTTTGCTATATATTTATGATTATCAGCTCCTTCTCTTTTCTGTCATAATTATTAGTTAATTAATTGGTGCTCTGTTTCCTTCTATGTCTGTTTGAACTAGCATAGCCTTCTTCCTCAGCAGAAATTTTGACATTTTGGCATTTGGAATTCCCAATTATCAGTCACATTTAATTACTTTCTCCCAATAGACTTTGCTCATAATTGTTATCAACTTGGTGAAGCCAGCCTATAAAATTTAAATGAACTGTAAATATGGTGGAGGTTGGGACTTTGCACTCTCAGACATAATTGACTCATTATTTCTTGTACTGTATCAGTTGTTAATTTTTGCCCTGAAATCAATGCTTCTTTACACGTGGAGATAAAAAGCCTGCAATTCCTCTATATTAGGTGTCACATTTTCGTTTCAGATTGTGTTTTATAATTTTGCAAATCCTGAAAGTATTCCAACGTGTCAGTAAGAATTGAAATCCCTGGTAATAATGGATCTTTTTCCACCTACATATGATGTATTGGTCTTTAAAAGGTTGATCATCCTATCACCTATTGATTATCTACAGCTCCACATATAAACTTTTTTTATTAACACGGTAACTCCTAATTACTATTTTATTTGTTTCACAATGTTGGTAACTTAGAAACAGTTAAAGATATTTTTAACATATTGTACCGTCACCCTCCTTTTTTCCCCACTGACTTCCTAAATAGGTTATAATCATCAATGGAAAGACTCCAGTAACGTGAGTCTTATAGCACAATTTCATTTAGGAATTACTGAAATATTACAACCCAAATTCAGTAAATCTGAAGTAGGTCAAACTCATCTCAGACATGAGCAAGTCTGTTTTCATTTGTTTATTACCTAAATTCGTCACAGTAACATGAAAGAAATAAAATAGTTTCTCATTTGTGTCTAGCTGTGACGTGGTTATACAGGATCCTGACTTCATGGCTTAGAGCTAAGTGTATATGTATATTTTTTTCACCTTTTCACTTCCCTCTTATGTTTATCCCTCCTGGCTACTTTAGCCATACTATTCATGGAAGATTGATTCCAGGAAGCTCTAACAAGGGCACATCCATCTTTTGCTGTACAAGAAGGTTATAACTTCTTCTGACCCCTGACTGCTTTTCCTCATGACATAGGATGAATCTCTGGGAAATGCTTTAATGTTCTTCTCCTTCCACGCCCCTTAGAGATCTCCAGAGTCTTTTACAATTAGTCATATATAGTGCCATCAGTTACAGCCATGATCATGCTCTTAGGACCACTTTGAACTACAAGACCTCTTCCTGACTACCTATGAAGCAAACTGGAATACTTCCAGTCTCATAATTGCTTCTTCTGTCTTGACTCCAAGGGGAAAGCACAACATCCTTTTGTTGACTTGCTCATCACGGTAGACTTATTATTTTCTTTGTAAGACAAAACACCAATGTTGGATGTTTTCTTTCCTTGGATCATTGAAGACCTTCCTATGTCCTTTAAAAGCAGCTTTATTCCTGTTGGTAAACCCCAAATTCCAGCATTGGTGAGTGCCTACAAAGATCTACCTTTGAGGTAAAATGCAGTACACTGTTTGAATAGTATGTTTTAATGAAGCCCAGGGACACAAGTTTAACAGTGAAAAAGTAACTATTAATTGATCAATGCCTATTCTGAGCAATAAATGAGATGTGTTCTGTGATAAAAATAAAAAGTGAAAGGAAATCCATGCATAAGTATTTATGAGTACAATTCAGGTAAATATTGATTATACTAAAGACTGACATATAGATACATGAATAGTCAGTAAAGTGAAGGATCAAGTTAAGATTATATTATTTCTGCAAATGTAAAATCTGTATTCCATAGTTTAACAATACCAGTGTTACTAAGCTCTAGATTTTACATTGTTAGTAAATATTAAATGTGGTCATTAAAAATAGTTGTAATTGTTAGCATAGTTTTAATCGAGATCATACTTAGGCATTTTCTTCTAGAATCATTCTTTATTTCTGGGGACTGAGTCAAAACTTTGAAAAGTACAAACTACCTTGGGATCATTAGCAAAAAAAAGGAGAAATTAAATATTTTCACACATGAACTATTCTCTATAGACTTCGAAACTCCCTTCCACCATCTAGATCCTCTAAGGCCTAGCATTTAATATCATTTTCTTTCATTTTATATGGCTAAAACAGTGCTTTACACTAGAGAATTCTCTGTGATTTATCATTGCTGGTTTAATCAGGGAACTGCTCTTTCCGATAAACTGTTTGCCTGAAATGCTGTCCCTGCTGGACTATTTAGTTAGATTGGAAACACAGTGGCTGATTCTGGGGCCCTTTTCAGGATGAAAACCTGTTAATTTATTCTTTCTTTTTCCTTGTAAGTCCTTTATTAATTTGTCTGCTTCTCAGGTTGCTATCACGCTTAACATCTTTTCCTAGAAGAAGGCTTAATTAGATGATGAGCTAAAGAGCTGAACAGACTCCTAAACGCTCAAGTATTAAATGTTATTCTAACCTTATCAAATTTTACAGTCAATTCCAGAATGCTCTCTAAAAGTAGGTTTGCCATGTCCAGTCTTGCCTGAAGTATGATGCACGTATTGAAACTTAAGGGTACAGGCTGTGGAACTTTAATTTTGTTCTGTAGATAAGGAAACATTTTGTATTTTTGGCTACCCAGATCCTGGGTAGAGAAGGGAATTGGGAGTATGGCTGCATACTCAAGACATTTTTATCAATGTCAGGTTTTTCGTGGGGTGACAACTGCACCTTAAGACCCACAGTGATGATACTGAAGGAAGATCAGTAGAAGGGCATTTGTAAGATGTCTTCATCAGTCATGGCTAACTAAATTGCCTGTGTATCTTTGTGTATGGTCACAATCCCATTATGCATGCTACTGCTGACTGTGTCAAAAATATCAGGCCTCCTAAACACTGATGGGGCCACAATGTTTTTCCATCTTGGTGTATGCCCTGCCCTCTTCTTAGCCAACATCTGATTATGTATTAACTTTGTACCAACTTTGCTGGTTTATGTTGTTTTTCCTTATGTCCAAATTTAATCTGCTGATACGTACTCACTAAAGTCTTTTATTGAACATGTTCCTGGTTTTCTTTTCTCTCTGATCAATACAAAATTTATTAAATTGCCCATATAGTCTTATTTCTTTTTAATTAAAAAATACATTACAGATACAATTTTATACTTTACTCCTGTAAGTTATTGCAAATTTTCATTTAAATGGCTAAATGAACTCTGGCCCTGAAATGTTTCTTTAAGTAGACAAGATTAATGATTGGGGAGTTAAATGGTGGAAAGGACAACTTTGAAATTTTCTCTTGTGAGCTTCATCTTGGTTCTGAAGGCTGACTCAGTATCAATAAAGTTTACATGATCCTCCAGGTAATGAAGCTTTGAAGCCAAGTTGTTAACTTCTGAAGTCTGGGAAACAACCTGTGAAACCAAATAAACCTAGCTGACTTCCAAATTCACACTCATATCCTCACTTTCACTGGGACTGGCTTTGGTGTTTGAATTTAAATGAGTCCTACTTTTCTACTCAGCTTTTAAAAGCATTTTTTCAAATTAGTACAAGTCCCCTATGTAGATATTTTTTTTCATAAGGTTTAACTCTTAGTTAAATTGTTTTAGTTTGAAGCAGTAAATTAAGAAATTGAATTGCTTAAAGGAATGACAAACTTTTAAAAATGTATTTTCATATGGAATTTCATAGAATCACAGAATGTTTTGGGTTGGAAGGGACTTTAGAGATCATCTAGTTCCAACCCCCCTGCCACAGGCAGGGGCACCTCCTGCTAGCCCAGCTTGCTCAAAGCCTCATCCACCCTGGCCTTGAACACCTCCAGAGATGCTCCACAGCTTCTCTGGGTAACCTGTTCCAGTGTCTCACCACCTTCACAGTAAAGAATTTCAGCCTTATATCTAGTCTAAGTCTGCCCTCTTCCAGTTTGAATGTATTACTCCTTGTCCTGTCGCTACATTCCCTTGTAAAAAGTCCCTCCCCAGCTTTCCTGTAGGCCCCCTTCAGGTACTGGAAGACTGCTATAATGTACCTCGGAGCCTTCTCTTCTCCAGGCTGAACAACCCCAACTCTTTCAGCCTGTCAGAGGTGCTCTGACCGTCTGACCATCTTCGTGGCCCTCCTCTGGACCTGCTACAACAGCTCGACATCCTTCTTGTGTTGGGGCGCCCAGAGCTGGATGCAGTACTCTAGATGGAGTCTCATGAGAGCAGAGTAGAAGGGCAGAATCACCTCCCTTGACCTGCTGGTCATGCTTCTCTTAATGCAGCCCAGAATCCAGTTGGCCTTCCTGGCTGCAAGTACACTCTGCCGTCTCATGTTCTGTTTTTCAGCTACTGACACCCCCACATCCTTCTCCTCAGGGCTGCTCTCAAGCCATTTTCCACTCAGCCTGTATTTGTGCTTGGGGTTGCCTCAACCCATGTATACGATCTTGCACTTGGCTTTGTTGATCTTCATGAGGTTGGCATGGGCCCACCTCTCAAAGCCTGTCAGGTCCCTCTGGATGGCATCCCTTCCCTCTAGCAAGTCAATGGCATCACACATCTTGGTGTTGTCAGTGAATTTGCTGAGGGTGCACTTGATTCTACTGTCCATGTCACCAAGAAAGATAGCACCTGTCCCAGTACCAATCCCTGAGGAACGCCACTCATCTCTGGTCTCCATTTGGACATTGAGCTATCAACCAAAACTCTCTCAGTGAGACCATCCAGCCAATTCCTGCTGAAGTCCAAGTAGATTACATCAGTCGCTCTTCCTTTGTCCACTGATGCCATAACTCCATTATAAAAGGCCACCAGGTTTGTCAGGTACGATTGGTGAAGCCATGCTGGTTACCAATCACCTCTCCTCCTTTTTCCATGTGCTTTTTAGAATCTAGTTTAAAATCCTTCAGCTCTTCCCGAGTGAACAACAGCTAAACGAGGTGTAATTTTGTGGTACCTAGACCTAGTCACACATGACTGAATTGTGATCATATTGAAAAACATTTGAACTTACTGTTATTTTTGGTTTAGACATTCAAGAAAATACAGAAAATATGCATCAAGTCAGAAGCAAAAAATACGTGCCAGATTTTTCATGCTTTGTTGCACAGAAAGCAAGCACTAATATCAGGCAGTATGGCTTTTCCCAAGACCTTCAGTAGCACGTCTGCCACTCAAATTGAAAAAGTGTGTGTTCTGATATCATTTTGGACAACAATACTTTTGTCTGTAGAGCATTACTGTCTGGGATTTACTTTTAATGATGCAAATAGTAGGAATTTTAATAGCAAAAAAATGTAGGGTTTTGTTTTATTTTTTATGAAACAGTCTATCCAAGAGATGTTTATGTGTCTTCTGTGTCATCTCCTGCATAAATGTTCAGTGAAATACTTAATCTGAGATGGTCTTGAATACAAATTGCTCTTGTCAGCACATAAAGATATTATTATGGAATGGCAAAGGTACACAGGCGGATGTAAAGCCAAGCAAATAAGGATTTGACTTTCCATCCTAGCAGAATCATAGAATCGTAGAATAGCTTGGGTTGGAAGGGACCTTTTTAGGGCATCTATTCCAAACCTCCTGCAATGAGTAAGGTGGGATGGGGAGGTGTGGGTTGAAATTGGTTAAAAGTAAAATAAGTTTGATGGAGTCACAACTTTATAAATGGGTCAAAAAACATGTTCTGAATTATGTGGGAGGATGCTACACTGAAATTTTGCATGGAAATTGAAGTTGGAAGGTTGTAGGACTAAGTTCAGATTGAGATGGCTCTATTATACAAGAAAAAAGCCATTGATCTAAATAGAATTGCAATAGATCTGAAACCAGTGATAGAGCAGAAGTTAGCAGCAGAATATTTTGTGAGAACATTGATTCTTATAATATTTTAGTATTAAGCACACAAGGAAACTTGTATTTTTCTTACCATAGTGTTCTGTGAGGGCTTAATGATCCTCACTGTACTATTAACTCTAGAATGAACCTTAGATACCAGAGCAAAAATAATTAAAGAACTCCTTTTCTTTTCTGGGTTATCATTTCAATATCTTTGTTCAATATCTTGTTTGCACGGAGGAATATTGTGTGACTTGAGTGAACTATGAATCTGGTGCACCAGTTGTAATATCCTTAAAAGCATATTCTTTACATTAACTTCCATAATCACCCCTGGACAGGTTTTTTTCCAAACTTTGCCTCCTACACGTTCCCTGCCTGTTCCAACAGAACTAGAAATACAACACTTGTCAAATTGATCTGTGAACATAGTGGTAATGTAATCAAGGACTTATAATTTGCTACAAGCAACACTTTATTAAAGCAGAAGTCTTCATTTAAAAAAAAAAAAAAAAAACAAAAAAATGGTTATTTAGTTTGTATGATACAAGTAAGTGATAAGTTCCCTCCTATCCTACATACAGTTCTGCTCCTTGTCAGAAAAAGTACTTTCCCCAAACCCCTTCACCTGACTTTGTTAGCATCTCACTCCCTTTCCTGGAGGCTGTGTGGGAGCTGCTGTCCTGTTTTCTGCAGAGAAGCTCAATACGGCTGCTGAATTTGGTCTCCATGGACAAGACTGCTAAGTTTCCTATGCCTTAGAGTTTTACTTGGACAAGAAAAAAGAATTCAGAAATCTACCAGGGTTAATGATTTAATGTAGTCATAATATTGTTGTTTTTCTCTTCCGCTCACTTGTACCATTAGTTCAAATGCTGAGGGGTATTGGATGACTCACACTCCAGGGAAGTATACATGAGTTTCACGCCTCTTCTCTAAAGCATCAAAGTAAAAAGTGATTTTGTTAACTTGTGCTCCCATCTCTCTCACTTTCTATTTCTATTTCTCCCTCATTTTCTTTCCCCTCCCCTCTTTCTGCTTGGTATGGCATGACTAACTGGGAAGTATACATGAACATTGGACATGAGGGGCCTGAATGTCCAGTGCATGGATCACTGCATATCAGGAAGCATAATTCATTTCTGGATGTGAACAAAATCTTTGCATAAGAGCTATACTACAATAGACATTTTTAAACAGATTTGTCATGTTGATAAAAGCATTAATAGAAAGAAATACATATGGTTTTATAGACTTAAACTAGTACTGCAGTATCAACCTCTGTGCTTTTATTATGACTCAGTTCAATTTTGCAATTCCTGCTAATGCTATGTAGTTATGTGTTGTTAATTTTTAGTGGACTTCCAGCTGTAATCACTCTCACATAAAAAGTCAACAGCTACAAAGCTGTCATGCTTCTGCTGTTCATATTTTGAATCCTAACACACTCCACATGGGCTACTCCCATGCCATTGTCAAATATTTATTCACAACAAAGTTATGTGATTAATTATTTTTCCAGGACATCTATAAAACTTGAAATGGAATCCTTCTTGATCAAAGTACTGTGAGTTTTTCATTACTATCACCGAAACAGACAACCGCTGCCCCAGATTCCATACTTGGCCAAAAAAAATACATTTTTTTTCTAATTTGAGACAAAAAAGAAAAAACATTTAAGTATGTTTAAAAAAAGAAAAAGAGTTGATAGAGTTGGTGGTCTTACATAGCAGTCACAAAATAGCAATGTCTTCCCTGTTACAAAACACATATTTGTAACATTTCCCTATGATTATGGAAGAGCGTAACTTCATGATCTTGCTCTGCTTCAGGAATTTCAAATCTATGTGTTTGTGAATGTTCTCAATCATCATGTTTTATATCCAAGACAGAGATAGTTTAGGTCTTTTCTGCTGAATTTATTTCATTTTGTGTAAACTACTTGGATATTCTCTAGAGCAGAGACTGTATATCACATCTCTAGGATAAGTACCCTAAATACTGTGCAGCAGATGAATTGTCTCAGAGTCCTGTTTTGTGCTTCAGTTAACATCTGAATATTCTATATGGAGTGGAAAATCTCTCAAATGAGCAAACTGAGAAAAATAGCTTATAAATGTTACCTAAGACAGAGTCCTGAGAGTTCAAATGACTGCTCTTATTTACATATTAGTTATCTATTTGGTATTTTTGTAATGTATTTTAGCACTTTAGCATCAATTTCTTTTTTTGGGAAGGTATTCAGACTGTACATGAAAATCTGCTGATTCTGGTGTGCGTCTGGACTATAGAAGACCGGATTTCCTCTCTGTGTTCCAAGTCAGCAGAACAAGTTGAATATGAATTTTTGCATCCAGTATAGATCTCATAACTCAGCTATACATACATTCTGTTTCTTTTTCCTGATATGGTTATGTTGTGCAGTGGTGTCATGGAGAACAGTCAGCACGTAGGTTCCATTCTTGCTCATGAATCCTATGAAACCCTTGAAACAAATACAACTCTTTTTTTTCAAGATTAGAGCCACAGTTCTGAAAGTTTATGCTCTGTTCCTCCACATTCTCACTACAGAAACCCATGTGGACTTAATCTTAGCTGTCCATGGAAATGAAGGGGATGATATGGTTTACTTTACTCCTTTTTTTATAGGTCCTCATAAAAGTAAGTACTGTGTCAAATGTTTAAAAAACTTGGGATCCAATCCTGCTGTAACCTATATTGGTGCAGATTTGGAACCACTTTGTTGGAGTTTCAATGACAGAACTATGCCTATAAATTTCAGTAAGTGCCTGGAAAAGTGTGTTGCTTAATAAAGAAAAATATCATCCAGTCAGCTAATCCTCCACTGTTGTCTCTTCTAAAAGAATTTTTGTTTGGCTGTGTTATTCTAATAATTTAAGTAACATGCAGGAACATTCTTAGGCAGTTGAACACGACTGTCTTTCTTATCAAGCAGTAAGACTATTTCCTGAGATTATTTTGGAAGGTGTCAGCTGTCCACTTGAAGAACTTTTAGGCATATTCCAGAGCTGGAACTTCTTGTGGACTGGTCTCAATAGTTTCATGGAATCACAGAATCATAGAAAGGTTTGGGTTGGAAAGGACCTTAAAGATCATAGAGTTCCAGCCCCCCTGTCATGGGCAGGGACACCCTCCACTAGCCCAGGTTGCTCAAAGTCTCATCCAGCCTGGCCTATGAACTATGTAACCATGTAGAATACTCAGTCTTTTTTGTGTCTGCAAAAAAGAACAGTCTATCTTTTTCTGTCTTTGTTTCAAGGCCAGGCTGGATGAGACTTTGAGCAACCTGGTCTAGTGGAGGGTGTCCCTGCCCATGACATGGGGGTTGGAACTTGATGATCTTTAAGGTCCTTTCCAACCCAAACCATTCTATGATTCTATGATTCTATTACTTTTGTGGTGCAATTAACACTGCTGCACATCTTATGGTCAGTAACTGCTCTTGAATACACAGACGTGAGAATCTAGCGGCTTCAATAAACATCATATTTGTGTCTAAAGGGTAGAAAAGACCCTCTCAGAGTGATTTTATGGATGGATCTCAGTAAGTGTGTATTACAATATCCGGAGCACAAGAATTGTTTCTTTTACATCATTATAAGAGCTAAATTTAAGGGAAATGTATAAGAATGTATTTAATTTGATCCAATTAACCACCCCCTGTTGTATACTCCTTCCAGCCTTCCACTGATAAAGCAGTAAGAGGAAATGAAGGGAAGGTCATGGATGGAGTTGTTACAAGAAACATTGTTGACATCAGTCCTCCAGAAACACATGGACAGCACATCATTCTATTATCTGTTCAGCTGTTCCCTTTAGGACTTTAAAAGCAGAGAAAAGGTCTTAATTTAATGTTATAAGAACAGATTTGTTTATGTAAGCCAGAAGAAGAAGTTTATGTATTTGTAGGAACAATGTTGGGTTTTGATTCCTACAAGATGAATATAAGATACATGTGTGGACATTAAATGTCTGATTTAAAGGGATATAAAGGAAAGACAGCTGATGGTCTGTTAAAGAAGTGAATCTCTTCCTGTTGAGGCAAGGGATGCCCATGCACTTCAAGGACATCAATGAGCAACATCTATCTGGTTATTCTGTCTGTTCTCATACATATTATGTAGCTATGTGGAAACGTCATTTTGTGCATTCAAGGCTCTGCCATATTGGCCTTCAGAAAGCAATCTTATTTATTGTGATATAATCCTCTTGCCTTCATATAGAAAGATTCTTACTGGATTAGGTTTCAATAGATGCAGTTGAGCCACGTTTTCTGTGCACCAGCCTTTTGTACAGCTGCCACAAAATGAGAAACAATTCACATATTTTGTTTGGAGGATCCTGCTTTTCCTGTGACCATGTTGCTGCCTGTAACCTCTGTATGTTTTAGTTCTTCTGAATCTTGATGTTCACTCATGATTGCTCATGTTCAACCCTTTGAATGGAGGGTGAAAGAGAAAAGGTTAGCCAATCTGTTCCCGTTAAAAATGTATCAGAGATGTGTCTAAAATGCTTTGAAAATTTGATCTATGATGTTGAAACAGACTACTGTAAGTTAACCTGTGTTTGGGAATCCCCTTGGCATCTCCAAAAAAAAAAAAAATGGTGAAATGGCTTTTTCTAAAGCTGTGGAAAGACATCTGAGAAAACAACTGGAAAGAGCTCAAGTCAATGACCTTTTGCTCTATTATTGCTATGGTCATATTTTTGTAACCCTTGTGGTAACTTGCACTGTAGTCCAAGGCAGTTGCCCATTGCTGATGTGTGAGGAAGAAAAAGAGGAAAAAAAGTCAGTAAAGGGTTAAATTGGTTTGCCTAACAAGAAAGAAAACTGCATACTAAACTTTATATGCCCACTTTTTGAACTGCTTTACAAGTCTTTATGACCTGCCCTAAAGCAATGCATAATACAGTAGCTGCTGGCTTGAACTCTGAGTGATTGAAACTACACACACCCTTTATAGAGAATGTAAGGCTTCTCTATATGATCCTTTTTAATTCTGGTCTTACTACAGATATTTTTTAAAAAATGGTGCAATGGTAACATGATAGAGTCTTTGATACACAATATCAGTGTGTTTGAAATTCGTTTCTGAGTATCACAGTCTAGGGCAGCAAATATTTGAAAAGCAACTATTCAGGATTCATTGAAATGATCAAAAGTTCTGGGTATGCCATTCCAGTTGATTAATTGGGAACTTAATCCTAACCTTAAATACATTCATACTTCATTGCTGTTGTTTTTATCTTTAAAAGGGAACCCACCCACTGCCCCAAAAAAGGACCCAGCCCCAAAAATATCCAATCCAGAAAAATCCACCAAACTAACCAACCCAAAAAAACCTATATCCAGTTATAGCACAAAATATTAGAATGATGATAACTTTCCCTATTGCAAGATTACCTTTGTTTTTTTATGTTAGAGTTTTAGCAAGGCATAAAATGCTTTTAAGCACTTACTAAAATTAGTAAAACTGTAAGACTGTAAAGAAACACGAAGCAAAGGTGATGAGAGATTTTTGTGTGGTTTGTTGTTTTTTTTTTTTTTCTTATCAAGGCCTTTATCACTCTCAAATTTTCAAAGCTGTACTGGAATACCAAACATGAACTGAACAGTTTCCTTCAGAGACTGTGCTTTATTTCCACTTATCTTTTTATGTAGTGCTTAATTTTCCCCAGAAAGCAAAAAAGTTCTAGATGACAGACAGAAGACATGGACATTAATATAGATCATTCCTAAGACAACTGATTATTTTTTTATCCAGTCCTAATGAAAACCACAGCAGTTACAAATAGAGATCTATGTTTATATGATAATTTATGTTTCTAATAATGCCACTTATATGAATAACGTGTTTCTTATAAACTGGATAATAAACTATATGCTAAGACCATAGCAAGCCAATGGCACATTAGTTCCTGAATTTTTAATCAAATGTTGCTCTTGGGGCTAGGCACTACAATCCTGATTTTACATCCCTTCATGGTTGGGCAGGGGTGGGGGAGGAAAGTGACCTGAAATCATAAAGGGAAAGTGTAAAGCAATATAGCTTAGCCTGAAAGCTCACTGAATCTTTCACTTCTGTGTCTTTGCATCACAGGAAGGGGAATATAAAGAAACTGTCATTTGAAAATGAATGACCTTTGTACTGAAGTAATAAAAGCAAAGCCCCTCAGAATCCTACCAGATGAAAGATGCTCCATAAAGGTACGATTGTTAGTAGTGCTTTTCAGTTGCAGTGACACTGCTTAGTTACAAGTTACAGAAAAACTGAGAGAATTAAAATAGTTGTGAACTATGTTTGCAAAAGCATTTTTGGACTGTTATTTTTTTGCAAATCCAAATATGTTTAGGCCAAAGATGTATTCTTAAAGCAATCGTTATGGAAAATAATTTCTTTGGAATTTATTACTCTAGAGGCCTGTGTGTATCTGGAAGGGAAAAAGACTAACAATTTAGAAACAGAATACATGTTTTGTTGAGATTTTCATATAGAAACAAAAGATATTCTGTGCCATCTTACTGCTCTGAAATACTTCTAATTCTAGTGCTGAGCTGCATTTTTACAAAGTGACGTAAATCATTCATCTATAAAGCTCAGCCTCTCCTTTTTTTACACACTGTCTACTAAAAGCACATTATTGTCAATTAATTTGCTTATTATTATTTGACAGAGATCATTGAAAATAGTCTAACTGAAGAAAACATTCTTCAGAAAGAACTCAGTTTTGATTAAATTTTATTTTTAAAAGGAAGGAGAAAAAAAGTCCTGATTTTGAATATTGCATTAGGTGTTTCTGTATTAAGACTTTCAGTCTTTATTTTCACAACTACCGAGATAAGTAAGGTCTAGAAAATAATTCTGTTTATATCGTTGAAAAGAAGGTGACAGCTAAGCCTGTTGTAAATGTATAAACTGCAATGACATGCCCTTTTACGGTAAAGGGTAATATGGATATATGTAAATAAGCCAGTTTTAAAAATGAATTTAAAAACCAAGTGTGTTGTAGTCTGAGGATAGTATTTTTTGTAGCTGAAGAACTAGGCTAAGGCTAGAAAAAAGTGACTTTACCACATCCTGCTTCTAGAAATTTCTTTTGTGATCTCCTAATGTCACTTCATTGTAGTTCATAGAAGCTTACAGTCTGTGCAGTGGAGATGGTACCTCTGGTGTAGTAAAAAAAGGACATTATTTTTTTTCTTCAGAAATGGAAAATATTATGTTTTAATTTTTTTTAGCTTTTTATTGAAAAACAGATTTTTGAAATATTTTTTGGATCATTTGCTATGTAAGAATTCTTCAAAATTTCCAAACCACTGTAGGCAGTCTTTCATCCTCTATGTAAATAGTTTTCTTAGTATAATAAGTTCTTTCAAAGCAGAATTGTCTCTTGGAACCTCAAGGTTTTACATCAGAACAAACAATGTAGTAATAAATTCAGTTGTTACTGAGTTAAATTGCTCACTCTTTCCTGGAAAGTAACCATTTGCACAGTTCTGCAAGTTGGTATCTACTGAGCTCCCGTGGCCCATGGAGACGTAATTCAGTTCACTTTTATTTCTTTCCATCTAGATTCCTGCTGGTCTTTCCCAGTAGTTCTCTTCCACTTCATTATCCAAGCAATGTTATGAAATCTGTTTAGAGACAATAAAGTCAATTGATTTGAAAATTATTCTTGATTTTCCTAGTGCTGCAAGTAAGACCAGGATGTTTTATTTATAGGATTGTCAAACTGACATATCAGAGGGTTAGGAGAGCAACACAAAAGCAAAATATGTCATACAAAATCTAAATATTGTGTTTTACTTCCATCAACTCCTCATTCTTTATTGCAACCTGGTTCATGCACAACTTTTTCAGAAATTTTTGTGATGGTAAATAGTATCTTTGTAACTGGGCCGATCATGTCACCAGTGAAATGTATTACTACATCAATTAGCTGAGACAATTTATGGCAAATGGAAGCTCAGAAATGCTGTGACTTTTTCTGTTTCAGAAGGATGCTTTCCACCATAAAATAGGTTACAGTTGGCAAGTCTGAAGTAAGACCAGACGTGGTTTTGGATTGAATTCATGCCCCAGTAATTGTCATCCTATGTTACTGAAAACTCCTTGACTGGAGATAACCATAGCTTTTCCATTATTTTTCTTCTTTTTGTGGGTGACACTTCATTACTGGAAGACTGTTCCCTTTTTTGCCTTTGCCTCATAATTCAAATTCTTGGCACACCATTTTGAATTTTATGGTTAAGGGTAGAGCAAATAATTCACAGCTGTCTGTTGGCAAGGTGTGCTCTTTTTTAAAAAAAATAGTCATCTTGGTGTTGCTTCAACCCAAAATAAAGTGTTCCCAAGCTTCTGGCTTAAGCATGCCAATTTTCATACCCAATTTTCTTCCTCCTTTTCTATTTCGAACGTGTGGCTGACAGTTTACAGACAGTGTTGTCCAAACACTGATGCCTAGAGCCAAAATGAGTCTGAATTAGTAGTCAACAGATATTGCCCCAATGGGAACATTAGTTTAATTTTCCATTATTGTACTCTTTCTTCAGCAATATAAACTTTAATTTCCAATCAAGGTAATATCCATAGCAAAGTATTTGGATTAATGGTATTTGGACTGGTGGGGTTGTAATGGTTAGTTGTAAATCCTTGGAACTTACATTTTGATATTTATTTGAGCTCCACTAGCAGCATATATTCAGATAGACTTCTGTTTTTTTTATATTTCTGTTGGTAAATTGTAAGCTTTATTTCTAAGGAGAGATATAACAATACAACATCTACCCACCATCTATAAACCAACATTTAGGCACCTGTTTGGGTACTGAAAAGTCCATTTGGACTTAAATATCAAGGTTTTATTTATTTTATTGTTCGAATTTATTAAAGATATTCCAGTTTGTCTTTTCTCCTGTGTTCACCAGAGCTGTCCGTTCCCCATTTCTCAGCTCCAGAACCAACACCAGGAAGCAGTAAGGCTTCATATCATTTGGCAAGAAACCCTAGCATGCAGGACACCAGCCGAGCATAGCCAGTCTGTACCGTGGCTATTAAGAAAAAAAGACTGCTTGGAGGCTGGCTATGTCAGATCTATGCTTGCTGGAGAATCTGAACTGCTAGCAATCTAAATGGAGATTTATAGCTAATATCTATTGCCTTGACAGAGTTCTGCAAAGAGAATGCACAAGACCAGAAAATGGCCTTCTCAGTTAATTAAATGACGTCCCATGTTCACTGCTTCTTGATGGCTCCTGGTCAAGCTTGCTCAGATTACAAGTTAAAGGATGGGCTGAGTGGTTTTGTGGGTTTCGCTTTAAATTGTCAACTTTGCCAGCATGATTGGTTGTGGATGCCCCACCTCTGGAGGTGTTCAAGGCCAGGCTGGATGAGGCTTTGAGCAATTTGGTCTAGTGGAAGTTATCCCTGACCATAGCAGGAGGGTTGGAACTTGGTAGTCATTAGGGTCCCTTCCAATCCAAACCATTCTATGATTGTACGATCTGGGATGTAAAAGACAATTTATGGTCTCTCTGGTTCTCACGTTAGTTAGTTAGGAAGAGCTTAGCTGCTCGAGGTATGTGCATCAGAAAACAAATCTGATTTGTACATTCCTTTTAGTTTCGTTTAAGTTCTGTGAGGCTTCTAAACAATTAAGAAGGGTGAAATATCTTCTCATTTGAACACTAACTCTCAATTAACCTAAATTAACAAGGTTCCTTACAGGCATCTTACAATGATCTAAATGAATGCAATATATACTATTAGAAGATCTGATTCCCAAGTCATTTGGTCTGTAAAATAACTCACATAGAAACTTAGTGAATTATGGTAAATGTGCTTCTAAGCTCCTACTCCTAGAGAAAATATTTATTGACAGCATTAATTTTTGTGTACAACATATAAGATACACAGATTTCAATACCGGATGAAAACAGTGCCTCTGTATATAATGTGAGATGAAAGATGTGTATCACTGTAAGACCATGACTATTGATTTTCTCAAGGGTACATTTTGTCATTTCTTTTCAGTAGTTCCATTTGAAGCAAAGAAATAATTTGATTTTTTTTTAAATTTAATATTTATTCCACTCTTCCCTCTATGTATGTCTAGTTTACATCAATGATGGCTCATGCTCTAGTGGATTTCTTAGACATTGAAGTCTTCTGTTGGTAGTTGCCATGATTTAGAAAGCCATCCTTTGGTTTGGTAAAGCATATTTCAAATACACTATGTTCTTCATGATCATTACTGAAGACATTGACATCCTGCTTTTCTTTCTCAGCAGATTACTGACCTCTTAATGCCTGACAAGCTCTTTTTCTTTCATGGGTGTAAACATATTGCTTTAGACTATAAAATATAAAATCCTCTAAACAGATGGACCTAGCAATACAATGGCCTATTGAAGTTCAAAATTATTTTAGATACCTTGAGATTTAATCTTATTTATGTGCATTGGAAAATGTTTCCCAATTTAACCTGAATTTCTGTTTATTCACAACACAGTAAAAAGAAATAGAATCTGTCATTATTCTAGGTAATATATAGATAGTTTAACTTATAGCAATTTATGAAAGAGAAGGAAATTACACATTTGTAAACAAATTAGCAGTCAGTATTGAATACAATTGCAGAAACAGAAAAAAAGATGTACTGAAATGTAATTTTAAGGTAAAACATTCACAGAATTATTTTTGGATTGATAATAGCTTTAAGGATTTAGAGAGCACTGGTTAATAAAAACATAGGCATCCTCGAGTTATTACAGACAGCCTATTTAATTTGTACGAAAAAACACTATATCTCTCTCATAAAATAGCTTGTTCATAGAAAATAAGACAGAAATTGTGGTATATATTTATGGCAAACAGGTGATGCTGTTGCCAATTCAGCATAGTAATTCAGTCTCAACACATCATATCCCTGCTTAGTGTTTTGATCAAGATGCCAAAGAGGTCTACTAAGTATTGTAGACTGTGGATCTCATGCTGTCTTTCCTTGTAAGTGCAAGTCACAGCAATGTAGAGAAACATTAAAACAAAAAAGAGAAAAAAAAGAAAAAAAAAGTGAACAGCTTTGAAGCATTTTGTTTCATCCTCATTTGGATCAGGACCACCTTTGGAAAATTTTCCTTTTCAGGCTTCACTCTTACTGAGAGCAGCTGTTTGCAAAACGTGATAATAAATTATGCTATTAGCAGTACTCCTGATCTGGCTAAATGTGGTAGCCCTGCCATTTGGCTACAGACTTTTGAGCTCAGATAGAGCTAAAGATGTTCAAAGATATACTTAAAGAACTCAGATTCCAAAATGTGTTATTTTATTGCAACCTATTTCATACATTGACTCAAGGTTAACATTCATATGAGTTGTTTACTGGTAATCAGATTAACAAAAGGCTTCACTCTACACTTGGTTAAACAAAGCCTTAATTCATAGAAACAGATAAGAAGAAGATGCATCAGGGAACTTTAATCATCATAGGTGAAACTAGCTCCTCAGATTAACAAAACAATGAAAAATGGTCTGTCTTTGTTTCTTGTCAAAAGTCAGTAGGCATGTCAGTGTTTCTGACTGCCTGCAATTGGAATTGAGGATTGGTATTACAAATTCAGTGAAACTTTGGAAAGAAGGATTGCGGCTCTTTCAGAATTTAGCTGAAATGAAAATGAGGGTTAAAGTTTACATTCTTGTAAATCCTAACAACAATCTATATATTCGTTTTAAACTAAACAATTTCTAAGTTCTCAGTGCAGTAACCAAGAAAGAAAAGAAATATTTGTTGCTATATTTATGAAAATTATTTTGGGACTACTGGAAAAAAAACTGCTTTGTTAGAGTGTACGCTGGCTCAGCCCTCAGCTTATTCACAGCATTTTACAGCTGCCATAAATATGGTGGTGCAAAACATACAAAAGTTCGAAGAACAGCTGCATATTTGTGAATCTGATCCATCAGTGTGACAAACGCAGACAACAATCAAAGCAAATGAAGGATGGTTAATATATTCTGCAGAACTTGTTCACATTCTTTAAGCATCAGTCTCCAAGTAAATTACTGTGATAAACCTATAATAGGGAACCTCCATAACAGTTACATCTCTGTAAACATCAGAGTGAATAGCAGAGCATAAAGCTAACAAATGTTCTACATTAAAGCTTCAGGATCAATAATACTTTTAAGATGTTATCAAATAAAGCATTCAGGCTTGAAAATGACTGCCTCAGCTTTATGCAAGTTAAAAAAACCAAACCCAAATCAAAACAAACCCAGCCTCAGTGTCTTTATGCAGAAAGGCTGTTGCAAAGTTCCCATTGTTCCTTCATGTTTGTATTGCACTGTAAAGAGAAGATGCTCAATAGAAGCTGAAATTAATTGCAGATTAACTTAGAAGGAATAAAAGCTATACATAGGTCCAATAATAACCCTCTTCTGCTTTGTGATGTGAATCAGTCTTCCAAGTGTGGAACACAGTCTTCCTACTTAGTTCTCTTACGAGAAGAGGGAGATACTTCCATGACACAGTTGCATAGCTCAATGGAAAGCTGAAATGTAGGTGACACGTGTCCTCGTTGTCTACCAGCTGCAAAGATCCGATATTTTCAGATCACTGAAGCATTGCTTCTTCAATCTTCAGAAGGAAAACCTTTTCCAGCTGTTGGAATGAGCTGATGGAATAAGATTAATTAGAAGCATAGAACAGTGTGAGCTTCCTGAGACAAAGACAGTTGAGGTGTTCTCAAACTGAGATTATTTCCTTTTCTGTATGAATTAGAACTCTATGTGGAAATGCATAAAAGATTAACTTTGTATAGGTACAGAGACAAAACTGTAAACTGTGCATGTGATCATTTGGGGTGGAATTTGGTTCTGGATTTAGACACCTAATTGTAGGTGTCATGTTTCTCATGGATGTCTCCATACATGTCTAAGCTCCCTTGGTGGACAGTGCAGACTTGTTGATATAGTTAGAGTCTAAAGAAAAATATGTCTGTGCAAATTCCAAGTGTCTACCCTTACTTTCAGTATTTCTCCCCTATTTCTCCCCTATTTAGCACCCAAAATTTGTGGTGTTTGTTAGAAATATAGAAGCCACTGTATCGTTAGAGAGTAAGGACAGGCTGGCTGAGGCTTTGAGCAACCTGGTCCAGTAGAAGGTGTCCCTGCTAAATTTTAGCAGCTAAAATTAGGAGTCAGTCTGATCCTCAACATAGAAACAAATGTGAAACCAACATTTTGATTTCCACCCTGTTGAGGCCATTGGTTCACTTTTGATTATGCTTCACTATCCTCATCTATGAAACGGAGATAGTGAACCCTTCTCTCCCCATGGAATCCAATGTAAATTGGAATGAAACCATTTAATGCACTTAATATTGGTGTTTCTAAGATTAAAAAAAATTGTAACATTTTATTTTTTTCTCATGCTTCTCAACTCTGATGCTAACACCATATAAACTAAAAATGGGAAAATGAAAGAAAAAATTCCTGAACCTCGTTTTTCTCCCTTTTTATCTAGATGATATCACTAACTCTTGATCAGAGAGTAGGCGCTTACTGTTTCTTATTATAAAGGAATATAACTTTCTCTTGACAGAGAAGAATGAGATTCAGAAAATTGCAGTCTCTCACAAGTCTGTGTTAATTTTCTTAATTAAATTCTGTCTCACTTTAAAAGGTTACAATGTCTCTTTATTTACAGAGCAGCTTTTTCATTCAGCTCCTTTTTTCCCCTTGAGCTTGTCAGAAGCTGTTAATGTTGATACAGTTTGACATTTTGCCCAAACTACATCAAACCACAAACCTGAGAATAGAATGTGGCCATTAACAATTTAATAACCTGTTGCAATACTTAATTTTTTTCCACATCAGCAATGTCACACTTGATAATGGTGTGATTTTTACCTTTACTGAATGAGACGAGAGTATTTACTCTACATGCCATGGTTTCTAAAGTGCCTCAGAACTGTAGCTAGTCAGAGGTTTCATTTTTAAGTGCTGGCTAGTTGAAAATGTCAGAAACAGTAAGTATACTTGAGCTGAGATTTGACTAAAAGACAAAAGTTTTGTCTGAGCAGTAGACACGAAAGTCTTGATTGAGTATAGTAGATAAGCACATGCTTAATCTGAAGAATATGAGAGCCATTGACATCAACGGAAATGCTTTCACACATAAGCCAGACATATGATAAAATACCTTCACGACTAAATCTTAAGTTTCTATGCATGTCATAGTCTTTGCAAAAAAATAAGGTCTATAAAATCATTTCATTGATTTCAGTAAGATTTAAACTCTTGCATTGTAATTGGAAATATGAAAACTTTGTATGGAACATGAATATTAGAACAGTTGCCATAACCACTGTTCAGCAGTAGATTTTGGCTAAAATGAGAAATATGTCTGGTAAACCATGGTTAAGATACAGTATATATGTATTTGCCAAAAAGATATATATGGATATATGATGTATTTGCCAAAACAATAGAAGATGACATTAATATTTTCAAAAAATCTAGTATTCCAAGAGTGTTAAGATGGAGCAGAAACATCTGGAGAGGCTGTCCAACATTTTATCCATGTTTAATATAGTCATGCTGTAGCAGGCAATTATGTAGCTTTCTGCTGTCTCATTTATGTAGCTTTCTGCTGTCTCCTGGCATTATTTTTTTTTCCTGATTCTACTTACGGGAAACTTTTATAGACCATTGGTAATCCACCACAGTCTACTACACCCACATCTAATCCAATGTTCACAATTCATTTTATGAAAACTGCTGTAGTCTGAAGGAGTTCATATCTCTCTGTTGTTTCAAATGCATTTCCACAAACATCTGATATTGGTTATACTTCTATAAATTTAGAATAGCATAACTGGTTTTCATGGAATTCTTGCCAGTTTATACTGGTCTGAATGCACACTTTGGCCACGCTAGAACCAAATCTAAAAATTCAGTAATTCTTCTTCTTGTACTACGTCAAAATCTTTAAATACAGGTTTTTTAGGTACACTTCAAAAATTCTAATCCTTACTGAGCACTGTCTCAGTGTGATGCTGACTGCTTCACAAAAGTTCTGTCATGATATCTCTAGTGTCTGTAACTACACATTTGTTCATTTACAGCTGTAGAGTTATTATTTGTGCTGGTTTGTAATCTACTTCTTTGAGTCTTTTTTTCCATCAGTACAAAAACTGTCAGAAATTTTGTCCTGGCTTCTGCTGAGTGATCATCCTTCTTGTACAAAGATTTCTTACTTCTTTGAGAAATCTAGAGTGCTAATATTTCTCTAGGGTAGTCAAGCTTCTTTCCTAGTCAAAGTGTGGCTTTTCATGTAGATTTATAATTTAGCTTTTCTTGAAGAAACTAGAAAAATATCTAGGTCTGAGAGGGTAATATTATACTAGAATGTGTGTCAGAATGCTTGTTTTATCTTTGCAAGTGAAATTATCTGTTACTCAGTTTTTTTCATGATGAATCTGTGTATTCTTTATCATATTTTGGAGCTTATTTTTGGTAGAGCTACACAAAAATCCTCTTTAGACAATCTCTGTGACGATCACTGTAGGGTCATCACCTTAGGAGTGAGAGATGTAGCAGGGCATGTCTGTTTCAAAATTTCCTTGGGTTCTACAGACTTGCACTGTTGTGGGCTGGCATTACTGCAGGAATTTTAGAACTTTCTGCTTGCAGGCAAGCTGCAAATATCTGACATTAGTCTTCCTAAAGGTAGTTAGCATAGTAGTTAATAAATGGTGGAATAAACTCTCCCAAGAGACAAAATAAACCTTGACTATCTTTGTTTAAAGAACTAAAGAAGGAGGTCATAATTTATTTCAGTAATTTCTTAATGAATGTATTGACCTACAAAATACGCATCTCCACTTGTGCAAAAACGTGTACTGGATCAAGCTGCACAAAGTTTTTATTAGGACACACTTTCACAACCTCTGAAATTAGATATTGAGGTGAGATTGCATACGTGTGTGTCTCTGTGTGTACATAAAAGTCAGCCCTCGACAAAAGTCTAAACTGAATGTCTGTCTCCATATGTTTTAAAATAGGTAGCAGAATAAATAGTAACAGATTAGAATTAGATTGGAATTATTTAATTTACTTCTTCAAACACCATTTTCTCATCTCATGAAAAACTTATCAAACTTTCTCCAAAAATGTTTATAAGTCAATCACTCAAATCAGATAGAAATCTCTGAAGCTTCAATTAAAGATCTTTCTTTTTTTGTTTGTGTTTTTGTTTGTTTTGTTGGTTTGATACATTTTGCTTTTAAGTTCAATGGGATTTGCCTTTAATTCCTGTTGAAAGAAACCTAATTCAGCATGCAGGTGCTGTAAACATTTGGATGATGTGCCTGGAAATGCATTCAGGAATAAACAGCGCAGTTTTGGTTTTCTAGTGCCAATTACATTTGTTGTTCACTATGAACCCCTTCAATAACTCTTCACAAATTTGAACATTATTTTACAATTCCTTTTGTCTAAGAGACAGAAGATCACATTCAAAGGTGAAGCACAGGTGATGGCTTCTGCAGGACCAATAAAATATGATGCATGCTTTAGGATATTTCTCTGACAGAGCATTCTACAAAGATTTAACAAATTTTTCACTCATTTTATAACTCAGTTTTGTGTAACAGCCAGCAGCCTTACCCTGAAATGGGCTGAGCACTCTCAGACTGTTTTTCGGATTTATACAACTCTGCCTTTATAAAGATATTGCAGTCTGATTCAAGGGGAATTTCCGTGTCAGCTAAGAAACAGCAGTACCTCAAGAACATTAGGAGAAATAGACAATATGATGTATCTCCTCTTGTATAAACACTGACATCTAGAGTTGCCATTAGTATTCCCTAATATGCAACTAAGTTAAAGGTTATCATCTGCTGCAGATTTAATGGATTGCATTAGAATTACAGCAAATGACCCTTGTAGCTCCCCTAAACTTGATCGATCACAATGTAATTGTCAAGGCGGGCTAGCAATTAATTATCATTAGTCAGGGAAGTCCTTAATGCTTGTTGTTAGGAAAAATAACTATTAGATAGAAATGGAAGGGATTCAATAATTTTTTACAATTAAAAATATTGGCCTAATTTCCTGGTTCCATATGTCCAGAAGAATATCACTGGGGCTCCATTACCATGTGCTATTCCTACTGTAATGCGTTGGTTCCAACAAAGAGTTGAATATGTTCTTTTGCATTCAGAAAGGGAAGGCTTTTATTACACATCTTCTATTGGGAATATTATTTTTAAAGAACGCTCCATCAATATATATTTTTTTCTGTTGCCTTTAAAGATATGCTGGAATTTAATGCTATGGTGAAAGGTGTGTTTCCTCAAGACAAAGTGCTATTTGTTTTTCCTTTGACATATAGGGATTTTTTACTGAACAAGACAGAGGAGTGGAAAGATTCCAGCATCACTCAGGTGTCTTTACAAATGCTAAATTGCCTGGCAATGACAGTCAGCTGTGATATAGCTGCTTGACATCACAGATGATACAAGACTCTTAATTCATGCAACACATTTTATCTGAGAACTTAAAAATATTTTTTCAAACTCTACCTTCAAAAAGCCCTAGTCAAATACAGAGGTCAAATTGAAACAGAAAATCTAACACCTTAAACCCCAAAGTGGAATTTTCCTAAATGCTTAATCTTGTCTAGTTTCTCTTGTTTTCCCATATCCTTGGTGTTAGGATGAACTTTCCCGAGACACTTTTTGTTATCCTAAAAAAAAAAATATTCTGTTTCAATGCATTGTCTTTAATGTCTCTGTAAATGTGTTTTAATTGATTTTGTTTAGAAGAAAATCAAAACTACCTAGGCTTGATGCAGTCCCTCTGAGACTAAATTTTACCTTCATTTCAGGTACCTAATGAGCAGCTCTTTTTTTTTAGTATGTGCTGCCATTCTTTGTAAAATAAATGCTAGAAAGAAGTGGTATTTGAATATTTTCATAAAACTGTCTATCTCAGTTTAGGCCAATAAATCAGGTGAACATGATGTAGCTCTGAAGGCTTTCAAAAACACATCATGCTTTTCCTTGAATAAAGGAATTTAGGCATTGCAGTGAGTAACTCACTTAAAATTGATATTTTTGAAACATGCAAAATTTCAGTAAATTGTCTATTATCATGATGAATAAAACATATTGAAGAAGATATATTAATATTGCTTATTATACCAAGAAGGATTTAGAAAGTTTAAAGCCAAACATGAAAATATAATGTTCTCAAATGTATCTAAGGGAATATACATAGGAGTAAAGCTAAGTTTTTAGGTTTCAGAAGTTCAGTAAGCTTTTGGAAAGCTACTGAGTAACTAAAATTCCACTGTTTTCAGATCTGGACAAGTTGCCTTAGACAGTCTTTTCTAGTACGTTATTTTTTTTGTGTAAGGGATGTTAATAGGAATTTGGTACTCAGCTTTTTTTGTAAATGCCTCTAAGAACCTTATTTTCATCTTTAGCAATCTAGGACTGGTTTCAGATCATTTAGTTTGACATACACGTTGGCTTCTATATAGTCAATTAAGACAAAAATATAGCCAGAAGGAGGAATTCACCTGGTCTGTTTTGACCAACCGTATCCTGGGCTACATCAAAAGAAGCATGACCAGAAGGTTGAGGGAAGTGATTCTCTCCCTCTGCTCCACTCTTCTGAGGCTCCATTTGGAGTACTGCGTTCAGATGTGGGACTCCCAACATAAGAAAGACATGGACCTGTTGAAGTGTGTCCAGAGGAGGGCCATGAAGATGGTCAGAGGCTGGAGCACCTCTCCTGAGAAGAGAGGATGAGAGAGGGGGTTGTTCAGCTTGGAGAAGAGAAAGCTCCGGGGGGACCTTATATAAGCCTTACAGTACTTAAAGAGGACTACAGGAGAGATGGGGAGGCATTCTTGATCAGGGGGTGTACTGATAGGATGAGAGGTAACAGTTTCAAGCTGAGAGAAGGTAGATTTAGGTTAGATATTGGGAAGAATTTTTTTTTTTTTCCTGGGAGGGTGGGGAGGCACTGGAAGAAGTTGCCCAGAGAAGCTGTGGATGCCCCATCCCTGGAGGTGTTCAAGGCCAGGCTGGATGAGGCTTTGAGCAACCTGGTCTAGTGGGACGTGTCTCTGCTCATGGCAGGTGGTTTGGAACTCTATGGTCTTTAAGGTCCCTTCCAACCCTAACCATTCTATGATTCTGTGATGTCGATACTATGAGGAAGTGGTATCCTAATATCATATTTTTGTTTTTCCACTGATTTTAAGGGAAACTGGGATGACTAACTCAAAGCTAGATGTTCTTATTGTGAGTGTTTAAACATAAATAAACAGCCCCTCTGCTGGTGCTTATAAACCTCACCTTTCCTGACTCAGGAGTCTGAAACACAATTTTGAAAGCTACCAAACACTTAATATGCCTAAATGTCCTTGAAGTGATTTACTTGATTCAAACGTCAAAGTAACTTTTGAAAATGTTACTCTTTGTTATAAAATCTGTACTTTCTCACTTGGAAGATTTCCAATAGCACTTTTGTCACATAGGATATATTGTTCTGCAGTTTGATGAATTGCCTCCTTTATAAAACACAAATATGTTCAATATGTGTGTGCCATAGTCTAATCCTATTTTCAGGTATGTGGCAATCTAGATGTTCTACTTTTAGAAGAATGTTTTCAAAGTTAGAATCTAAATCAAAATCCTTTCTAATGTTCAATGATGGTCAACATTCAGCACTTCCTTTAGACAATGAAGTTCTGAAATTTCCATTCTGAAATTTGAATATTTAGGAAACTGAGACTTCTTAAGTCATCAGTACTCAATTCATACATTATGTGACTAGACACTTATATGCTTCCACTCACAGTTAATGCATTACTGACATCTGTCAAGTAGCAATTGGCAACAGCCTAATGGTTAAGAAACATTAAAATGAGTAGGACTGTGTTCTTTGGAACTGATGGGTTGTTCAGATGGACTTGTGTTTCTCACTTTGTTATATCCTTCAGCTTGAAAATGTTTCTGTTACAAGATTGAGCACTGTAAGTCAGACTTCCTCCTGACTTTTATCTGCTGCTCAGAACTGAATCCTCAAATCATTATGCTCATTTTGAGTCTCAACATTTGTGGTTTTTAAAATGAGACAGGGGATAGAATCTGGCATTTTCATGCAATGTATTATATGGTATGCATTAATGGTAAAGCAGCACATTGTAATCAAAAGTCTCTGTGGGAGCTGGTGCAAGCAGACTTTTTGACTGGATCAATCTTTTTCTATTAAAATAAATTATTTTTTTTCCTGAGATGAAACACATTATAGGCTGCCATAAATCATATTTCATAGTATCCAAAAAATGGAATATGAACAAACCCTTTGCCCTCTCACCTCAGTTTTTATACTTTTGCTGTTCTTATTTTATTTCTCTTTAAAAACTCTGTTCTTGCACAACTGAACTGTCTTTACAGAACTACATTCAAAATAACAGGCCTTTGCTATTGTTAATCTGATTAAAAGTACCATTTTTATTTATTAATTCTCTTTAAACAGTGTTAATTTGAAATGAAATGCCACAAGTTATAGGTCTCTAGAAACATGTTACAGAAAATCTCAGAGAGAGAGAGACTACTGCTCTTCAGAAGCAGATTCCTACACAGTTCTCATGGGTTAGACACAAAGATAGAGGACGCAAGCTAGGGATGAGCCATAAATTATTGTACAGTCTTGTAAGCTTGATGGCCAACCTTGCCAAAGATCATGTTACATGAGCAGAAAAACAACATCAATGAACTGAAACTTGAATTACTCTTGTATTAGATGAGTGTGTGAAAGTACAGAAGCAACTGTAACAAAAGCCTTGTTCTTCAGGAACTGATAAAGTCTTCTAAGCACAAGCCCTAGCATCTGGAGATTCTTTTCCTTATTAATCCTCAAAATCCTTAGGTTACAAAGTTGCACTCAGATACTTCTACATCAACAAAAGAAGGTAAAAAAAATGAATGTAATGACACATTGTCATTGCTAGTGAGTAGTCTAACTTAATTTTTATGTTGTGTAGTTTACTATTTTACGTTATATAATTTGTTTTAAATATGCCAACTTCATGGAATCATAGGATCACAGACTCATAGAATCACAGAATTATGGAATTATGTTGTGTTTTGGGTTGGAATGGACCTTCAAAGGTCATTTAGTCCGACTCCTCTGCCACAGGTAAGGACATCTTGCACTAGATTAGTTTGTTCAAAGTCTCGTCCAGCCTGATCTTGAACACTTAAAATGATGGGACAGCCACAATTTGTTTTAAAAACCTATGCCAGCATCTCATCACCCTCACTATAAAAGATTTTTTCCTTATACCCAATCTAAATGTGTCATCCTTCAGTTTAAAATTGTTTTTCCTTGTCCTGTCATTGTAAGACAGGAAGAAATTTATTGATTCTGTCCTATCAAAGGATCTGCGTTTACACAACAGTGCAAAAATTTAGAAAATAATGTATTTTTCAGTGATTCAGTCCAGTAGATAAAAGACATAAAAAGAAAGTTCATTGAAATAGTTAGCGTTCATTGAAATAGTTAGCTTCTCTTTGTGTTCTGGTGTGCCTTTATTGTCATTTCCATCAGTTATCTTGTATAAGTATCAAGCTCTTAAAGCCTTGATCAGGTTTTTGACAGCAGCATACATCTCTGCAATTGCTATCTATCAAATACATTTAGGCCATGGACTAATATTGGACGAGAAGAAAATTATAAGCCTTGAAATTGAGTCAGAACAGGGTATTTTTGGAGCGTTAACTCTTCTTCCCTTGTCACAAGAAAGCACTCTTGACATTTTATTTTCTTGTTGAAATCCTAGGACTAGGAACGAGGTGTCAGTATTTTAATTGCTCCAGTTTACTTTGAAAATATTTAATTATGCCTCTTATTACTGTATGGCTTGGCTATTTAGTTGTCATTGATATTCAAAGTTAAATAAGTAATTATTCTAAAATAGTGCATTAATGAGATAATATTTTAAGTCACTCTCCTTTCTTTTTATAAAGTTTCAGTTTAGCAATAATTTTTGCTGCTCAGATCTTCTGAGGAAGGGATATTGAGAGTATAGTTTTCAACTTATTGCAAAAGTCTCTATTTTCACTTCTCTACTGACATAATCTTCAGATGGGTCCTCTGCCTAGTGTGCTATACTACTTTGGAAACATGGGATGTTGGTATTTTGTCTTCTGCCTGTGTGCACAGAAACTCTATTAGAATAATACTGTGTAAAGTCAAGCAGTTGGAAAGCATAATTGGACGTCTGTACAACTTTGATTTGGTTCCCTTTTTGTATATGCATTTTTACAATGTTTAGTTGCATGAGTACATACTACTTTTCCATAAAAGTCTGAGCAGTGGTCCATAATTAAGAGCTATAGTATAACTCTTTCTTTTTCTTTGTCTTCCCTTCTCACTACAAAAAGCACACAGCTTTTTCCAGGGATTCATGTGTGATACTTATTTCTGTCATTTTTGAATGCTTCACAAATATTAAGGGTTTTTTTAGAATCTTAGAGCTAAAAGAATGATATTTTCCATATGTTTTAGATCAGAAGGGCAAGGATGGAGTGGTTAAAGGTCAAACAAATTTGCTGACATAAAATGAACAATTTGAGAAACACATGGCCTAATTTTTCCAAATATATGACAGTAAGGAATTAAAAAATTTAAATCTCCTCAATTTACATTGCAATTTTGAAGATTAGCACTTCTTCAAATCCTAATTCCTGGTCTTAAAAGAGTCTTTCAGCAAATAGAGAATATGGTGCAAGTGAGTACCAGCTGTAAGTCTGAATAAAGCATTTACTTACACATACCTCTGTGACAGAAGGAAAGACACAATTGCAGAGGGTGTCATCCAACTCTTACCTCTCTGGCTGCTATTCTTATTGCATATGCGAGTGCATTCATAATTCACCGCAGCTAACCAAAATCCTTTAAAGACTAAATGCATTGAAAGCTATCTACATGAAGAGATGTATTTTCAGACTCTTCCTGGAGAAGGTTAGGAATTCAGTATATTATTTTGTTTATGTATATCTTGTGTCATATATTTAAATTATTGAAAGCAGAATTGAGAAATTAATTTTAATCACCAGGGTGAAAGGTATGTATAGGCAGGCAGAAGAGGGAAGGCAAGGAGGGTGCTGAACTGATAAACCGCTCATGTCCTGTACTACAGTCTGAAATGGCTCCTAAACATGTTCCTTTCTGCATGATGACTTTGGCTGGGAACCCAGTTTTGTATCTAGTGTCTTTCCAACACACGTCACAAAGATCAGTGGATATATGTATATATCTCATTCACATACCAAATTCATAAAGCAAGGAGTAGGACCCTAGGAGGACTTAGGCCTCTAGGTCCCATAGGTTTTTATAAATTCAGGCTGTAGATACTCTTTAGACAGAAATAAAGGTTTTTTTCATTGCCAAATTCTGTTCCTTCTTGTAGCGGAAGGGATGGGTATACAACAACAGACTAACTTAGGTTGAAGGTCATCTAGTCCAAGCACCTACTCAAAGTAAAGCTAATATCCCAGTTAATTAGGTCACTCTGGCCCTCATCCAGTTGAATTTTTAGTATTTTCAAAAATGGAAATTCCACAAATCTTTTGATCAGCCTGTCCCGTATACAGTCTTTGCAGCTGAATCAAAATAGTGACTTTTTTAAGAATAAAATGCCTTGTTTTTTGCATATACTTATTTCAATTCCAGATTAAATTTATTAAATTTTTACATTAATGAAAAATTAGTAAATGGTAGCTTGCTTCCTCTTTTTAATTTTTTTGAGGGGGAGGGGAAAGGAAAAAGATCCCCTTCATACTATCAAAAAAACCCATTAAAATTCCAGTTGTCTTTGTTTTAAGCTTCTAGCAGAGCCTTGAATAGAAGTATACTGAATGTTTTTAAATCCCAAGATGGTGAGCTAAGGTTTTTAAAAGATTACATTTGAGTAGAGGCTGGCACTATAAAGAAATGTAACCCAGGTTGTTTCATTTTCACTCTGCATACAGACCTGTTCTTTGGTGCATCACATTTAAAAGGTTAACCGAATAGGTCTGAAGATATTTGTTTTTTTCTAAGTATTGATGATTACAATTTGTAAATTAAAACCTTACCTGATTAGTGAAAGCATTTATGAAACACAACTCATTTAGAAACAGGTTTTTTATTTCAACAGATACATTTATAAAGTATTTATGCATCGTATTTCCCAATTAAATATCCCCAAAATGTTGTCAAAACATTTAGCTTTGCAGCTTGTTTCCCAGAGTTGTTCATCTCCCATGGTTCCACTTGTTTCTTAGACCATGAAGTGACTTGTCTTCATGCTCTCTCCAACTTATCCTCCGATCTGGTGAGAGACCCTTGTGAGTTAACTTTTAGTTGCTAGTTATATTTAGGGACATTTTCTATACACTCTTTTCTTTTAAATAAGGCATTAAAATTATTAGTACTACTTGCTGCATACTTAACGCTTTAAAAATTAAAAGAGCTGTGCAAGAGAACTTTGCTTAAGGATTAATCACCTCGGTGACCCAGGGGATAAAGGATCCCCGCCTGTCAATAAGGCTTATAACTACTTATACTGGCTGATCCAGCGTGTTTAAGTGACTTGCCATAAGCATGGCTTTTACTTGGTTGGAAGTCGAATAAGGACTTCTCTGGCCATCAAAGTTATGTTTTACAAGGAAGATTGCATTGAGAACAGTAGTTTTCTTGCTCTTCCCACCTGTTAAATCACAGTTTATGAAAAAATAAAGTAGAAACTCCTGTAAAGCTATTTTACAGCATAAACTATTGTTGTCATTGCCACTGCAGTACTGCAGGATGATGAATGGGACAGGGAATTGATTCATGTAGCTATGACTGGGAGGGAACACAGCCTTATGGTCCACAAACCAATTTTTTCTGTTAAGGTGTCATCTATTCTAGAACTGCAGCTTCAGTTCACTACATAAATCAGAGACTCCTTGTATCATTTCCCCTCAACTCCCTTTTCATTTTGATCTATATGCCACTCTCAAATCCCTCCTGTTTTCAGGGATACTTTGCTCTGCGTTTCCATACATTTTCCTTTGTCTTTAATAAGTCAGAGCACCTTTTCACCCTCTCATTAGGACATGACTTAATTTCCGGATAGAAGAGGGCCTCTGGGAGCACTTCTGGAGCTCCTCAAGTCCAAGACTTCACAGTATCCCCATGCACCCCTGCCCCTCCTGCCTGCTTCACTGCAAAGACACGCAGGAGCTGCTGCTAGGAGGTCCCTTGGCCTGGATGCAGCTGAGGTGATGGAAGCAGAGGAATGGCTGAAGTTCGTGCCCAGCCCACAGGTTGGGGAAGAGAACGTTTGCACTACAGCCCATAGCTCTGACCTGCCTCTTTGAGTGATAAGGTTTTGAGGATGTCATAATTTGCAGACTGTTTAGGCAGGAGTGATGATGTACATTGATGGCCTTCGTCAAGGTACTACATGTTAGGGTGCAAAGTCACAGAGGCAGCTGAAGCTGCTGGTGCTGCTAGCCTGTCTAAATTGCTTTCTATTATGCAATTATTATTATTTTTGTCTGATTTTCTCCAAAACTGGAAGACATAGCATTAAAGAAATGTTAAATTGAATGTGAACTATTTTTCCACTTACTGTTCACTCAATAGACATTTTTTATTCTTTTTGTTAAAACCACCAGACGTTCTGCCCTCACAGGTTAGCAGAAGAGTAACCTTTGAAGACTTTTTAGACTGTTGTTGAGTAACTTCTTTCTCCTCAATCAAATGAAAAGCACACCTTAATGCTCTCACAAGAGGTTATTTTTATAGCAATGGTGTAAATGAGGGGAAGGATTTGTCCCATAAGCAATAAAGAGGAGTAGAGCATGTAATTCTTCACGCCATTGTGAGGAAAACTCTGTCCAGCAACAGTAAATTATCTGAAATTCTTTCAGGGTATATGAATGACTCCATAGTCAGAGAAAGCTTGTGAGGTTTAAAGCATAAAAATGACAACCATAAATAAAGGTTGAAAACCCTGATCCCCACTGAAATGAAATAATAGAGCATTCCTGAGGCACTGGTGTCTTTGGAAAATACATTGCCTGGCTGACTAGAGGAAAGGGAGGGAGGAAAGTAAACCCATCATCCTATGAATAGCTTTGTTTTCCAAAAGTAAAGTTTAGTGCTCCTGCTTAAAAGAACAGTTTTCTCTAGGAAGATGTGAATTTATTGAGTTTTTAGGACTTTCAAACATACATAAATTTAAAAAAAATTATATGTATTTGAATAACTAGGTTTACCAAAAGCGTTTAACAAGATGAGAATAAGATTAAAACAGAGAGAATACCCATGTTCTTTTATCCGTAGGGTGCAAAGTAGCAACAAAGGACAGTAAGCTTTTTCGTAGCAAGGTGGAGGGGTGCACATAACTTATCCTGGGAGAGTTAAGCTTTCAGGATTTTAAATATCATAAATCTGGACATTTTAAATATCATAGCACTGTTAGCCTAGTTGCATTTATGTTAACATTACCTCTTTTTCTGGTGTAGCAATGCCCACTGTAGATAACCTGTTAAAGTGCCTTCTCAAAATATGTGCCATGGAAGGGACAAATCAACAGTCAATGTTTTGATTTGGCATAGTCCAAAAGCTTTGGCATCATCGCAGCAACAATTTAGAGGATAGAATCAAAATCCATAAAAACTGGGGTAACAGTTCCATTAACTCAATATGCATGTTTACTAATTCTGCACTGAGTTTAAATGCATGACACTATAGGTATGCCACTTCTTGCTGTCTCATTGTGCCAGAATGAAATTTTAACTTTGCAATGAATTGTATTTGAATTCAAACTAATCACATTGAAGAAATTTGTCATTGATTTCTCACTGTTACAATAACAGAAGTGACACCTAAGTTTTAAAATCAAGCCAAAGTCACCAAAAAAGTTAAAAGCACAAAAGAGTGAGATAATTTTGTAGATGGACAATATTCAGAGATAGGCTCCCAGTGAAACTTAGCCTATCTCAACTGGTTTTAGATGGTTTAAGCTAAGACTCTGTAGTCAAATGGTCTCTACAATCAATAGCAGGGATTTGTGTTCAGCACCTCATGAAAATGGGCAACCTGTTTGTTTTAAAACTTTGAACCGTAGATGTTCATCTGCAATGTCAGAGTAACTTTGGACTCCTTACAAAACCACTGAATATGGTCCACTGAATCTATGATAGCCTGTGATGATATCTTCTTTGATGAAGGTCAGATGTTAAGGAACTAACAAAATGACACAGCAGGTACATATTAGTCTAGTCCCTATTTCAGCATAAATCTTTTTTCAGCTGTTTGGCGTGTACTTTGTCTCAATATAGAAATTATAGAAAATTGTGTTCTTTCCTTACTAAAATATCCGGGCCTTGACTTTTTGTATAGATTACTCTTACCATAAAGTGTACATATACGTCTGTATATATACATATTAAACATTATAAATGTAAGAGGTAACTTTCTCTATAATAATGTTTTTAAAAACAGGTAGAACTGTATTTGTATTCAGAGTTTGATCTCAGACAATTGACTGACTATACCAAGAATGAACTCCTTTACCTTGGGATTTTTTTTTTTTTTTAGCTTTCCTCTTCCTAGGTGATCAATGTGTAAATATGATTCAAGAATAGAAAGAAGCAGGAAATATTATTTGATTTTTTTTACCACTTGAACATTTTACCATAAGTTTCTCTTTTTCCTCTTGTCTGTCTACTCCCCGCTGAAAAATTGTCTTCTTCACTGGGGAGCCATTATTTCGAAAAGTAGAAAATGAATTTAAATGTCAACTTAAACACACTGATTAAAAGATACTGGGCTAAGATTAATGACAGTTTCATACAGTGTAAGTACATTTTATATTCGTTATGTTTTGATTTTTTCTTCCAGAAAGTATTGGAAGGCAATATCATCATACTGACATGCTGATTTTTGATCTCTTCAAAACAAATATACGATAGAGAAGCAGCATGTGGTACACCAGCTATAAATAACATGCTTTTAATTATGTGCTATTACTCCAGAAATTCTCCTAAACACAAAGTGTCCCTGCAGTTTTTATGACTGTTTAAGACATATTACTTACTTCCTCTCCTTTTCAGTAAGGCATTGGCCTGGGCACTCAAAGTGGCAGTGGGTTCTCAGCTAGGCTATTGACGCACTATGTGATCTTGAGCAAGTAGTTTTACCTATCACTCACTGTACTGAGTGCACATAATTCAGATATCATTTCCTACCCTGTCATACTGAGATAACTGTATAGCCAGTGCATAGTGTATTCTTTAAAAATTGAAATTTCTGAAGAAATCTGCTTTGCCGGTGCAAAGGAAAGTTACCAGTGACAACTAATGTCAATATTTCTCTTAAAACTTAATGTAAGATAGCAACACGACAGAGTGAAAGTATTGTAATGCTAAAGTCCTTTTTATTTATATCAAAGACGACCTTCCTGAATCGAATTTTCTGTATAACCCTTTAAATTAACGTACAAGTTGACTAAGAAATTAGCTTATTGTTGTGAATTTCTTATTAAAATAAATCCTACTTTTACGATTCATCTGCACTGTGAACACCTGTGAACTTGTCTCGTTCATAAATGCACGAATAATATTGGCAATCAATCTTCATTTGCACTGCTGCATTTCTGTTTTCAGGTCCCAGCTGCAAAATGCTGGCCTGCAAAATGATGGCTGCTTTCCCGGGGAGACGGAGAGAACTCAAAATTTCTTAAAAGGGGCACTTTGAAATAGGGAGGGGTTACATATGGGAGCAACTTCACAACAACCAGCTTGCTCAGAGAAGCTGTGGATGCCCCACCCCTGGAGGGGTTCAAGGCCAGGCTGGATGAGGCTTTGAGCAACCTGGGCTAGTGGGAGGTGTCCCTGCCCATGGCAGGGGGTTGGAACTTGATGATCTTTAAGGTCCCTTTCAACCCAAACCATTCTATGATTCTATGACTCTATCAAGGAAAGTGATTTACTTAACTTCCTACAGAAAGCTGTGGCAGAGCTACTTTCTTCCAAGTGTAAGAGTGCCATGCCAGTGCCTTAATAGCATAAGTACACACTATATTCACATGAGTACACAGAAAACAGGGGGTTTTTGCTGTGAACACTCTGGAAGTTTTGTTAGACGAATAAAAGTCAAAACAGTCCATAAGCCTATTAATCATGGAATCAAACCTTGTCCACATACACAGAATGAACCTAACCCCATATGAATTTCTTCAGAGTATTGACTGATAATATGATATCTCTGGTCTCACATGCATTAGACAGGCTTTCCTCTTTAAACACTTTGACTTCAGAAGCTTAGTGCATTATCTGAAAAACCCATTTTAAAATAGACCTAATTTAAAAGGATAGGTTTAAGGAAAAAAATAGAAAGGAGGTGTCTTTGGGGGGAGGTTTGAATCCTTGGCTTCAGAACCAAGCATTATTTTTTTTTTCAAATCCATCATTGTTTTTGAAGACCTTATATCAAACAAAGAGTCTTCCACACTCTGTTGCCTAAGTTTATGGCTCAAGAGAAGCCATCCTCAGGCTGTAATGTAGTCCATATGGCTTGCTGTTTGAAGTGCGCTTAGTACTCCATTAGGGATTCTCGATTTGTACTTCTTGATCTGATTTCGATAAGACACAGGTTTCCTTTAGTGGCTTGACCTGGTGCAAACACATAATAGATTAATTCTATAATAAATTATGCTGGCAGTAAAGCTTTCTGGACCATTTTGCCTTTTAAATTACAATTTTTTTGTACCCTTATAAAGCTGAACCAATGTTTCATTTGTAAGTCACTTTACGTATATACAGAGCTACTTGAAACTTGGGAATGTAATTTTGCACTGTGTGCATCTCTTCTGAGTGTATTCCACTTCATTGTGTTTCTGGAGCTACTCACACATTCTGAGGAAAACTAAGAGCTTTCTGAAATAACACTATGCCTAGAAATATGTTGAACTGCTATTCAGGAAGCATAACTACAGTATTTCTATATACAAAACTGCATTTCTATAAAGGTCATTATTACCTACCACTTTTCTGTATTGTTTTTAGATGATGCTGTTATTTTCAGCCATTGGATTTGCTTTAGATTTACTATCTAGTTAGAACTTTACATAGTTCTGCTGCTATTTCTAAATACTCTTGGTACAGAAGTAATAAACTATGTTATTTTAGACATTTCTGCTAGTCATAGTTGAGGACCCCAATGTTCTAGCCATCCTGCAAACCCAAAGCTAAGATCTTGCAGATGAAACATAAAGCAAAAGACGACAGATGTGAGTAGAAAAACAAGGAAGTACAAAAAACCAAAATCCACTAGTAAGGCTGGCAGCTCATGGGGAATCTAATATTATTTAAGAATCATTTGCATTTATAAAGCACTGGAGTCCTTCTATATATGTTTGACAACTGAGACTTCTAATCTGTCAGCTTCTTACCCCTTTCCTTTTCAGTGTCATGAGCTCCATGATATCTCTTTTCTTAGAGAGAAGGCACCATCTCCTTACTTCACCTCAGGCCTTCTCACAACTAAGGTGTCCCGGTAGGAAAGGAAAAAACTACGGAGGCATTGTAGGTGACAAAAGCATGGCTCTTAACCAAAAGAAACATGCAAAATATGCAAGAAGATGCAATGTTTTTATGTTCTTTTCGTGTTTGTTTATGGTCACATAACATGTGAAGACACACCTATGTAGGTGCTATGTGATAAGATCATTCCACAAAAACTCAGAGAACACTGATCATGAAAACAAATATCCTCCTGAACTATACAATAGTCTTTATAGCAAGAGAATACTCTACAAAGTCATCTGATTCATTAGCTGTCGACCCAGATTTATCTGCACACATTAGAGAGTTTGATCCATGCCTTACATGAAAAGATGGAAGAAGAGGACGAAGCATGGAGTGAATAAAGAGGAGAAGGAGTGGTCCTGTGGAAGAACACAGAAAATGCAGATATAGAAGAAGCTGAGATGGAATGTGAAGAGAAAGGAGAAAGATCTGGACTGTGGGCAGGGTATTTCAGGTGCAGATGGCATGAAACTTCAAGTACCCAGTAAGGGAGGAGGAAATAGTGGATAAGGATAAAAAGAGAAAGATGCATAAGTAGGAAAAAGAAGAAAAAGCAAAAAAAAAGAGGTAGGCCATTAAAATAAGAAAAATTAGAGAAAAAAGATATAAATATTTTACACAATAGGAGAGGAATAAAATATACCGGAAGACAGAAAGGAGCCAGCAGAGTTAACAGGGAAAAGACTGACGCCACATACTATATATTTTAGATTATTCATGATGAGCATGAGAGGCAGAGGATTTCCTGAAATGCATGTAAACTTTTGATTACAGGAGGCAAATAAAATTACATAAATCCATGTACATAACTTTCCAATTTCCAAAAGAAAATGCATAAAGAGAAGCAAAATGTTGCTATATTAAAGACACTTAGCATTTTAATTTAATCTTAATGTCAAGATCAAGTTAATCTCTTTATGATCAACTGAAATTATCTTTTCCCTGGATAGAAGTTCTTTTTGCATATTGCCCAATGGCTTTCAGAAAAGTTTGACTTTTCTTATTAAGTAACATGTTTCTTTCGTATTTGATCTTAAAACAAAGCCTCAGTCATCATTACAAACAAAAGGACACTGGCTGGCAGTAATCCTTTCCTGTAAGAAAGGATTTTTTAAATCACTAGGTAAATCCATTCAGGTAAAAGAATGCTGAGAACATTCATTGCCAAGTCCCAATCTTACAAAATGTTGTTTTGTGCATGAGTAATCCCACTGAATCCATGGTATTAATTCCAGTACAAAGATCTGTGTGGAGGCAATAAAAATTCTTGCATAACTTTGTTTTTTAATTTCCAGTATCTAAAAAAAACCCAACACCCTGAAAGTTCTATTATTCATGGCATCTCTCCAATACAGATTATTATTACTTGCATTGATTAGATTCAATTGATTTTCTTTTTAAAGCAACTAGATAGATATGTATAGTGATAAATAGCTATTTAAGTAACTAAACAGATACTCTTCCTAAGTTTCACGTATTTAGGAATACTTTGATATTTGATTCCAAACTTCAGCAGGGTCATCTGATGACTCAGCAGATATGTAGGCAGCTGGCTACCTGTGAAAAATTACTTTTCTGTCCTTCATCATCCCTATTCTTGGCTTTGTTCATAAGCCTGCTTTTCAAGATGACTTTGCATTGCTCTTGGAAAGTCAAGTGAAAGGAAAGAATAGTCACTTCAACAGGATAGTAAAAAATAGAAATTCTTTCATTACTGCGATTTTTGATGTTAGATATTGAGATGGACAAAGATGATAGACATTCAAAAATCCAATTTAATTTTCTTGAATGTGTAAAATCAAGGGAACAATAACAGACTTTTAAATAAAATAAAGATCCTTTTAAATACCTGAGATGCTATAGCTTTTACTATACTAGCTGAGGATTCCAACCATTGGAGACAGTTTCTCATCTCCTACATGTAAGTTAAATATTTACATATATTTAGGAGACCACAGCCCAATTCAATACTTCCTAAAATGAGCACCTAGTGAAGCCATAAAATAGAATACTAGTCATTCAGACTCTCCATGGGGAGGGGATGGACTGTCTCCACTGATCCTGTTGGGAACCTAAGGCAGCTATCTCAAAACTTCTCAGCATGGACCAGGTGTACCAGACAGGGCATAAAATTATTGCCATAATTTCCGACAAGTATCATCTAGAGGAAGGGGAAAAAAATGGGTTTTGCATACTTGTATTACTGGGCTTGTTTTCACTCCTGTGCAGGTAGAATGGATTTCAACATAAAAGAAATAATGGCATATTCAGTTCAAAGAGGTCTTAAACTCAAAGCCCCTTTCAGTTCATATATGTTGTCTAAATTGAAGTATTGTTTTATCCCTTGTTTCAGTTTGAGTCCCCAAATACATTTTAACTGAACAAAACCTTCTACTGACAAATGTTTTTCCATAAGGAATTCCAGATAGTGATTGCAATGATTGGGCAGGGATGTTTAATTTTTAAGCATACAAATTTGGGTCACTTAAAGCTTCGTGGATGATGTCATATTGGTTCCTTCTACCTTTAATATGTATGTCAGCACTCAAGTTTTGCACACAGTTTGTTCTAGAATTTCCTTCCTCCCTCACAGAGAAGTAATGAAAGAATGTCTGAAGTAGGAGGATTTTGATTATCTCAGTATCAGAAGGCACTTTATAGAGTGCATCTGCAAGTTAGAACTTTTTTAAGGTCCTTTGTTCTCTGGAGCTTTTCTGTTTAGGATTGATTTGGATGCACAACAATTCTCCCTGGGCAGCATGATATCCACAGCATCTTTGCAGGGACAAGCCCTCTGATTGGAACCACCATCTGTGTTCTGCTTCCCCCAGGGACAGTGCAGGAAACTCATCTGAAAGGTAAATTTTTAGCCACAACTCTCATGATGAATCAGGAGTAAAGATTGCTGTGATCTCTCAGTTGGCTCCAAACAAACTCAGAAACAGATTCATCAATCAGAAATCCTGTGTGTCTTGGAAAGCCAAAGTAATTATAGACGGCTTTGTTGACAGTACATGTTCTAGCTGTTGACTGAGTAAATGAGTACAAAGAATGGCTACATATTCCCTGAGTTTCCTTAGACAAGGAAATTAAAATTAATTATTGTTCCTGCACAATCCATAAAAGAGGCCTTTTTCTTTTCACCTAAATTTCTCAGAAGTCTGCACTTACAATTGTGTATCAGAATGCAAAAAATAAAAGCTTAATAGAATTACAAGTGCTAAGTGGTCTGACATTGTTATCATAATTTAAAGCAAATTTCCATTCAATGACTTCTGACAAGGTCTTTTGTTTAGCTTTATTTGTTTATTTATTTTTTATTTGGCATCACCAGGTAACGATGAAAGAAATCTGGAAAGTTACTTGTGCATTTTGATGACTATTTGTACAATTTAGCTGGAGTCTAGATTTCTTTGATTAAAGAAAGTTCCAAAGAATTGCTGAGCAGAATGAAGAACTTGGTATATGTTTTGCAAGTACTGAAAAGTGAACATTTATTTAAAAATGAAGGGTGTGAAGATTAACCTTAGAGAGAATTAATGGAACTGGTAGTTTGGATTAGCCTCCCCCTGTTAAATTAGTAATGTCCAATGCCCTATTTGGAGAAGTGCTGAGTTCCAATAGCAGGGATTGACTTCAGTACTGGCTGTGGGTTCCACATACTTCTTCAAAATCAAAACCCCAACCTCTTAGACCTGGAGCTGAATCCTCAAATTCAACCTAGGTACCTCAAAGACAAAACTAAGCATTCTGTAGAGTTATTTTTGTCTTGTATTCAAAGAATCCTGCCCTTGATTAACCTCATTGTGTGATCACACAAGGAAGTTAAGCATAAAAATATGAAGATCTTTTGTGCTTTTTCCTGCGGATCCTGTTCCTAATCTAAACAGAAAAGGAAAAGAAAGGAAGGAAGAAAAAAAAAAACCAAACTCAACCCCCTCTTAATTTTTGGAATACATTATGAATGAATTTTAAAATTTCAACTTTAATTTAGGATGAGGAAGCATATCAAGATGTAAGTACAAGTAAAATCAAGTTAGACTAAAAGCCCATCCAAGCCAGTAGCTATCTTCAATAATGCCTAATTCAGTAATGCCTAGAGGAGAATTCAATAACATGGAAAAAATATAGTGTTTCTCCAGAATAGTCAAACAGCTTTAGACAGGTTTTGTACCAGAGACTTCTTTAGCCAGCAATTGTCTTTCTTAGGTAAAAAGCCATCTTGTATCCATTTTAACTCAATGAACAGTGACTCCAGAATTTCCTTTTCCCTTTCGCTCATGATTTTATAGACCTCTATGATGTTGGATTTTGTCTTTTTTTCTTCTGTTTTACTTTATTTAATTCTTCCTTATAATGAACCTTCACCATAATCTTTCTAGTTTTTCTGTTCTTCCAGAAGGAGGAGGAAATTTGAGCATCACATAGGTTCATATCCAGGATTTCTCTTTGTTTTATTCTCTATCCTTTTCATAATAATTTCAATATTTTTTGCTTACTTCTGATCACTGACACTGTATTTTCACAGAAATACATATCATACTTCTAAGATCTCGTCCCTGGGGGACAGGAGACCATTGCTTTATTAACATGGTCAGAATTGTTTTTCTCGTGTGCACCACTAATGAATCAGTGCGTCCATCTGCAATGAATTTTGTCTGCCATTCTAATGTGCAGTCACTTTCTCTAGTGAGGGTCTCTTGCAGTTCTGCTCCGCAGGCCTTTGTCTTTACTCCCTTGAATAATTTAGTACCATCAGTAAACTTTACCATCTCAGTATTCACTTCTTTTTACACATTTTTTCTGAAAATTTGCTAACGGCATGGAAAGGCACAGACATTTATGCAGAAATCCACCTGTAATTTTTATTAACTAGGAAAACTGATCAGACTCTCTGCTTTGTATTTATTTAATTATATAGCTATGTGAGAATCTTCCATTTTATACTATTTAAGCTTTTTATCTTTTACAAACTTTTCTGAAGTACTTTTTTTGAGGTTTTGAAATCCACGTGAGACAGAGTAAATAGGTTTTCCTATTGCAATTTGTAATTGCCAAGGAAATTAAAGATTGAACCAAACTTTGTCAGCTCATTAAAGAAATTGTGTAACAAATTTTCTGGCTGACAAAATCTTTTCTGAAAGTTTAACTTGTAGAAGTCACCTGATAGTTACATCTTAGAAAAGAGATAGAAGCACCTAAACTAACAGAGACAAGAAGAGAATTTGCCAAGAACATTACCTCTCAAGACTTTATAATGAGAGTAGAGAGGTTCTGGGAAGGTCATCAAAGTCAACAATGACTCAACAATGAAAGAGTTGCTTAAAGAATTCTATGGAGGTCATAACAGATTATTCTCAGACAGTGAAAAACTACTTTTGAGAGCTGGCAAAATATTTTCAGTGGAGTGAGCAAAGACCAGAATTACACTGATGAAAAAAATCAAATATAGGCATGTGGGAATGCAGTAAAGGAAGTTGTTAAGTACAGAAGAAGGACAGGGACTTGGCATTAGAAGATAAAAGACAGTGGGTTAAAGAAAATAACTGACTAGTAAGTTTATTAGGGAATAAATTATTAACTAGGAGGGCACTCAACTCTCCAACAAGCAAAGTAATTAAACATTCAGAGAAGCAACAGGAGTAATAATTTAACGTATTTGAAATCAATTACATCATTAAGCAGACAATTGCTAATGAAGCAATTTAGGAAAAATAGAACTATAGACTAAAGAAATAGGTGGTTCTGAGAGGGGAGTTACTTATACCAGAATCCAAGAGGAGTAAGACTCTTACCAGGTAGTAGTGACTTAAGGAGAATATGGAAATAAGTCTATATATGAAGCCTATACCCTTAATGCTGTACAGCCCTATAATGAGTAAGTCCCAGAAGAGGGCAGTGGTGCTCCATAGAGACCATACAATGATGGTGGTCAAGGTTTTATTGTCTCTGCTCTGGTGCCCTTTGTAAACAGGTACTCACCTACATAGGGCTGAAGTCGGACAGCAGGGTGCCGCACGGCCATATTTGAACCTTAGTTCTCATGAAGGTATTTGGCTTTCCTCCAGCACAGGGGTGAAAATACTTAAGCTTTCTGTCCTCCAGTATGTCTTTTATTGTTGGGGGGTGGCACTGAAAAACCGCGAGCACTGCGCTTCCATACCACATTAGTGCTTATCTCATTTCTCCTTGTGCTTGCCTAAAAAGACTTGATATGAAACCGCTTGTATCATTTGGCCTTCACAGGAGAAATGGTTCACTGGGATTCCTGGGGTCCCATTATAAGTTATAGGAGCTGTAATTTCAGCCACTTTACGGAGCAGTCCATTTGTGTCTGCTCCAGTTCCTAATGCTACCAGCCAGTCTGTAAAATGATCCTAATCTATTACATTTAAGTCATTTGAGTCATCTTTTTGAAGATTGTTGAGTGCAGAGATACCCGTAAGGAAACAATGTAGGTTTTCCATATACCACATATGTTATATGTCTGGTGAAATGTACTGCGCACATTTAAAAAAGTGACAGTATTACAAAACTGACAACTTTTCATGACCTTTTGTATTATAACATATTTTAAACATATGGCAGGATTCTGTTCTTCTCATGGATGTGGCAGATACAGTATGAATATTTCATGAATTGTATGTGCATGGGAAAAAAATTGTTCAAGAAACAAGAGATTCAAGAAAACACGTTAGCCTTTTACATTTAAAGGGGGAAAATAGCTACTGGTTAAATATATTACTATGAATATTTACGGAGAAACAGTGAATATTTATTGAGAAGCAGTGATCAAGAGGTAAAACACTAAAACAAATTATGATGCAGTGACATTCTTTAGTTTTTGTTCTAGATTTTGCTATTAATCGTAGTGTGGCGTGTTTTGTTACTTCTTTTAATCTCTCTTTCTTTTATATTCTTTGTGTTATTTGTTTTTTTAAAATGTAAGCTTTTTAAATCTTCTGTCTCAGGTACCTTGATGTTCACATCTATCAGTTATCACACTCAAAGTTCAGAGTAAATAAAATCAGGTGCTTAACATACCTTAAAGTATTTTATGTGTATCATAGGGGATTCCCTCTATTAGACGTACAGCAAAAAAAAGCAAGAATACATTCTCTCGTCAGTGTTGCACAAAAACTATTTCTTACATTTTGGCCTTCCAGCTACCTGTTGGGCGATGTCCAATACATTGTAGTTAGGCTGCTGACACTGAAAAGAGAAAAGCGTAGTGCAGATTTGTACATTAAAGAGTACTGTTGGCTAAGGTCAAATATGCTTCAGACAAGTATGCAAATAATTTGACTGAGCCTTTGGAGATTCAAAGCCACCTTCATGCTGTAGAAATGAAAAGGAGGCATTACTGCAGAATTTATGATTTAGAGAATGCCCATAAGAGTACTAGGAGGCTCAGTGTTGTGTTTTGTTTTTTCCAAAAGACACTTGTGCCTGATGTTTCTTTTGGAGCTGTTTTTCACAGATACTCTGATAGGATATGTTGATAAATTGCTTGACTTCTTTTATGAATCTAAAGAAAAGAAAATGTCTGGTTTTGGTTTTAATTGAAAAAAGTATGATGTTTTGACTGACAAGAGTATTCGGGGTTTTATCTAACAATGTGAAGTTAACATCAGTCTTAGAAAGGTGCCCTGCTCTGCATCTGTTTTCTGATGCTTGTTAGTTCCTGTGGTCAGGTGGTTGTCTGGTCCTTCTCTGACACTGGCAAGGGTAGTAGCTAATTCATTTCCTTCGGACAAATGCAACCCTATTGGTCAAGAAACAGGTAAAAATGGTACATTTAACTGTAAGGAACTACATCAAAATGGAGGTACAAAGCTTGTATAATTGCTTTCAATATTTTAGAACAAAGCTTGTGGTAATTGCTTTCAGTATTTTATATAGCCCCCTTTATTCAATAGGTAGGCATAGATTTAAGTACTCTTAGGTGTGCTCTCCTCAAATAAGTCATTAAAAATGAAATAAGAATGGTGTAAACAGTTCAGTTTAGGGGTGATCTAAGGGGACTCCTCCAACTGACTAACATCAAGTTTGTTCCATGAACTGTATACCATGATCTCATAAAGTTTTCCAGAGTAATATTCTTGCACATATAGTTCCAATAAAGTTGACATTTTAAGCTGAATTCTTTCTTTGAGGAAGACGATGCTTGAAGGTGAATGAGAATAAAGGAACTATTATACTCTTTGCAATTTTATTTTAAAGAAGATATCACAGCCATTTAACTAATAATGGCATGGCAGTTTTCAGAACAACCTCAGTAGCCATCTGTGTTGTTAAGCAAAAGGAAAAATAAGTTTTTAAATAATAAATTTTACAGAATAGATGGAATTTCTGGTGAACGAAATAGATAATAGAAAGTTAACACGTACAATTCCCATGCTTCAGAAGCGGTTACTGGTAGCACCAAGCTTACAATACACATATGTGCCCTTTTTAGATGTCTGTAGTATTGCCTTCAGGCATGCAGCTATTATTCATGCCCTCAGAAGCCCTTTCCTGCCCTATACTTGCATACATAGTAATGTATCTGGCTTACCATTCTGACTTGAGCCAAATTTATGTCCTCCAAAAGTTTACAATAAACTTTTTTGAATATTCCTTGCAGAAGGGTATTACCACTTGTGCAGACTATCTTAGGGAATTAATTTTGGGGACAATATCAAAGTAGTAACAGAATTACAGGACTAAAACAAGAATGAAAGGATTCCATAATGATTTACTGCATCCCTTAAAGAATTGCATGGTAGAAACCTCTTGCTCAGATTTGAATTGTTGTTCCAAAGAATGTATCTCAAGATAATCAAGGAGACATGAACTTCAGACTACTTGGAGAAAAACAAGTGGTCAGCAATGAGTTTATCTTCATTCAATTGCACTCATGTCACTGTCTTAAAATGAATATTTCTATAGTTATTTTTAGTTAAATGTCAAGCGTAACTATAACTTTACAGCTGTCATTGAATTAAAATACAGTATGCCTATAGAGGACATAGATGGCAAGCTGAGCTTTGCTAACAATGAAGACAAGTGGACAGATGGCTTTAAAATGGCTTACAGTTTTAATGAAGAAAAAAAATTCCTGTCATACAGAGGCACAGCAGTGTTTTGACACTGGAGCAAAATTCAGGCTCAGGAGCATCACTCAAGACATGTGGAAAGCTTTATCCATTGAAGGATGGCTTTAACTGAACCGTTCTTAACCACCATATTATTCCCATAGCTTGCCATAGAAAAACTACTTTTGTTCAATTTAGGATGAAAATGAAGACCCAGTTTATTACATCTGTATTGATAAACACAGGAATATGCAAATAAATACGTATGTGTATGTGTGTATGCATATAAATATATGAAGATTAGTCTCTATATGTAGTGATGCTGTCTTCCCGTACTCCTAGCAACCATGCTGATGGGACTATGGTAAAAGAACTGTGTATCTTTTTTCCCCCCTTCATACCTGTCCTTCAGTTTTGCTGAGTTGTGAGATACCTACGCGTGCTGCACAGTAAATGTTATCTTTTCTGGTAGATTCAGTGGAAGGTCACTAGATGATGAATGGTTACAGGACTGTAACACATAGTATGGGAGAGGACTAGGGAGCTGCCAGGGAAAGAGAAGGCTAATGGGAGGGATCTATTTGAGTTGAAGTAACATAAAAAGTCCAGTTGGATTCAGTCAGCAGAGTGGCTGTGCCATGCGCCTCTTTACAGAAATTGGAAATTCAGTTGGATGAGAATGGGAGTCACCTGATCTCACTGGGATGTTAACTCTGTTTTTGGGGGCTCAGACTCAATGACTTCCAGAGGCCCTTCAACCCCAGTTTACGTTGTGGTTGTCCCAAGGCAAAAATTTGCCTTTTTATATTCTCTCTCCCAGTGCCTGAAATCATGTGGATGGAAGCATAAGTAGAGTAACATAGACTAATAGAGAGCAAGATATAACATGATCAAGTGTGGTGTTCACATTAGGTGGAATTTTCTCTGAAGGTAACAATTAAAAAAATGTGAAAACAAGCAGTAATTTCAAAGCTTGACAATACATTAACTGTTGATAACAGAAAAAACATTCTTTTTAGTCCACGAGGTATAGTTATTGATTCCAGATGTTTTTTGAAAATTCTTAACACTTAAAACATTTAATGCACAAATAACATTTGACAGTCTGTGTTGGGCTGTAAAATGTTCAAAAAACCTGCAAACCCTAGTAGTAATTTCCCAGTGTTTACAAACAATGAAAGTTTGAACACATTGTATTTTTATGTTTATTCTTCTACCTCTGGTGCCTGTAGCTTGTGCACTTTTTCAGGAAACACCTGCCTTGTTTGGAAGTTCTAAAATAGAAGACATAAATTATACTGCTTGAAAACTTTTATTTTTTGAAAAGCATTTTACTTGTTTCAGCTCCTGTAGTCTAAATGTGTGTTACCTTTTATCTTGCCAGTTCAGTGCAGCTTTTCAAATGGCAAGATGACCTTTGCTGCTGTAATTAGATGTAAATCACATTGATAATGCTTTTGGAATTTATTTGCTACTTGTAATTGCAATATAACTTCTATTAGCTTTATGCTCTTTGCGGCTAGCCTTTCACTTGTGCTTCTGTGTTATGGCAGTTTTATTTTTGCAAGTTTAATCAGTGTTCCATTACTATTTTACTTATTGCAGTAGAGCAAAAGTGTGCAGAAACTGTAGATGGATTCTGGTAAGCAGAGCAAACTTGTAAGAATGGTTGTCAGTAACTATCTACATTTAAATTTATTATAAAACCTGAGTTTTCTCTAGAGGATATTTGCAAAGCCTGGTTATTTCAATTACGCAAAATTTCAAACTCTGTAGTATTCAAGACTATATTTCAAGGTTTTGTTTTGTTTTTTTTTAATTCTTGTGATAAAAAACATGCATTCATAATGAAATATGTTGATATATGCAGAAAGTGTGTAAGATCTCAGAAAATTGGATAGAAAACTGGAAGAGTTTGTAAAGATCTTGGGGTGTCCTGTGCATCTCCAAGAAGTATGTGGAAATCACAATCTGAAAGAAACAATAGATAAAAAAGTAATACCTGCCAAAGTGGTCACAAACCTCTCATTAACAGGATGGGGTAAGCATGTGTATAACATAATCAGGTTGTGAAAGAAAGAGACAAATGCCCTGACCAGAGATTGCTGGTTTGCTTACTCATAAAGCATCACAGGGATTGCGAGGTCACAGAAGAGTGCCACAGATAAAAGTCCAGAAGCACATAAGTTGAGTTGCTGAGACCTTGTCTAATTCCTCACAGAGGGGTTGAGAGTGGCACAGTTTTAATTTCCTCAAGAGCAAAATGGGAAGATGTAAACAGGGAAGAGCTTTATGGTAATTTCAGCCATAACATCCAATGCTTTCCATTCTGCAAGTACTTGTAAACATGATTAATTTTGTGCCTGCAAGTATCTTTCTTCGTAAACAAGTTAAGAATAAGCACCTTTGACATACCATAAAGCGAGGAGCTGTTTACATCCATATGCAGTTCCATAGTTGATTCTGTAGCTATATTCTCTAAGTTTTTCCCTTAATTTTTATCAGATTTTGTGTGTGTGTGTCTATGTGTCTGTGTGTGTGCCTTGATGCGTGCCTAAAAACATTGTATTTCAGTATATTTCTTGTGTGAACCGTTTGTCTTGATCTGATTTGAACATAAAAATATATTATTAAAAAAAATCTTAATAATAGATAATAAATATCTTCTAATTATATCTTTATTTTGTAAGCTTTGGTGTTTAACAAGTCAACAGTAAACCTGTAAGTTGACTGAAAAAAAGATTAAGAGGCAGGGTTTTTTCTCTCAGTTGAGGTTTCTCATTTTCAGTACTGGGTATTTAGAATGCTATCAACTGGGAAGGAAGATGCCTGAGGGGTACTGAATTTAAGCTCCGTAAAGACAGTTTTTGCAAAATTATTCTACATTTAAGTGATTTCAGTAGAATAACGATTAAAACAATTAAGACAACAAAACAGCTGTCACCCAAATTGCTTTCAATGACTTTCACAGGGAGACTCTCTTGGCAAGGTACTGAGCAAAGCAGTATTTGGGAGAGCAGTTCAGAAAAGTCCTCCCTATCCTACTTAGGCATCTGGGGTATTTGTCTTCCTTGATCTGAAGGCCTGAATGCTTATCCCATCTGGTTTTCAACTAGGGCATATCCCAGGACCTAAGTCAGCATAGGAGCCCAGTCTGAGTTACCTGTGAGAGATACATGCCCGCCTTCAGGAATGGGTGCAGAACAAGTGGTTTACTGTACATTCCTACCTCAAGTTCCTTTAGACTAACTTTTCAGTGCAAACTCGCAAGTTCATTGTTACCCCTTTCTCATTAAGCATTACCAGTGTTCACCTTATGAACAACCCTTTTATAACCTCTTCCCAGAATGTGCGTGGGACTTACTCTATGCAGTCCTTTTGCTGGATCTTTCAAATGGTGATTTTGGCTCATTTTATAATAAATCCATTCAATACAAGGAACAACCATAGCACTACCATAAAAAATTCTAAGGAAAATTTCTTTTGTGTGTGTGCAGTATACGCACATTGTTGATGTAAAAATGTGAGCAGTTTAGGCATGGAAATGTGGAAAAGATGTGGGAAGTAGAATCTTGCCCATTTGACAGCAAGAAGACAAAGGACTAATTCAGCCATATTATCTGATTGTACCTTTACATCCACTGTTCTATTGTGGTTTTCTGTGCTTGGACTGCCCTGGACATATGGTAATGCTTCTGAAGGGTTATAATTAGCACACAAAGGTCTGCAAAGACTTTTCTCAGTGAGCTAAAGTTAGACTAAAGATTAAATTACAGCAGAGCTGTATACCTGAGGAGCTTCAGGCATTTCTGCCATTGCTGTCTCTGTATAACTGAAGGTTATGGGTAGAATAAATGAAATAGAACTGTTCTTTAATATTTTATTTTCTTTGGGCAAAATACATATACTTTTTAAAAATATTGAGATTTTAAATAACATGTTCAAAAGGACCTTGAGTTTCTTGGGGCATTTTGCCAATGTTTGTCCCTTTGATGATGTCAAAATTTAACAGATTGAGTGTTAGTTACCTATCCTTAGAATAGTAGGGACATTGTATGTTTCTTTCTTCATTTATCATGAAATAAGTACTCTCGCTGTGTCTAACACCTTTTCTCAGACAACATCCTGAAAATATTTTTATCTTGTTTTAAAGATTCAATCATTTTATAACATTTGAACAGTGAATTATTGCTTCATGAATCAAAAGTATCCCACAGCCTTCAAAAAGCACCAGGCAGTTACAACACACAAGGGCAGTTCATGATCAGTGAAACCCAGTCGCCAAAAGCAAATACAGTATCGAACCACTGCGGTGGAACTTTGAACCTCCGGAGAATGATTGAAGATCTTGGCAGGTGTCATCTCCTGTGTCATTCACCTTGAAGTTTCCCTGGATAGACATGTTGTTACTTTACTAGCAAATTTCAGACTGCCAGGGCAGACAAATGTTCTGTCTCTCCAGTTCACTCAGCACATACATCCAAATTTATATTTGCCCCCTTGGGCGAAAGTCAGTGCTATTATCCATCTGTCCTGTATTTTCTCCTTGACCTCTTCATGCTCACTTCCTGGTTCCATGGGATAGTTTAACTACCTGTGCAATTTTCTTTTGTCAGTCTTAAAAACCTTATGTGCACTTTCCAACCCGAGAAAAGCAAAAAACTGGAATCAGACCTACTGGATAATAGAGAATACTGCAGTTAATGGCATGTCCTGCATGAAGCTTAAAGGACTATAGTTTTAAACTTATATATGCCTTAATTCGAAAAGTCTATAAATATATATAATGTATATAACAATAAAGTTGTTACACCTAGCTGTATTCTCAGAGCAAATTGCCAACACTTGAATATAAAAAAAAGCTATCAGAGATGATACTTTGTTAAAGTCACACCAATTATGTAAGTTCTTTTACTCACAGTATTATGCTATTCTTTTTTGAAGACCACAGCATAAAGAGCTATTGCTCATATGAGACCTGCCCTTATTTCCTTTTGGTGTGCAGGACTTCAGTGAATCTGTTATGATCACCATTTCCTATTGAACTGTCATGACGAACTTGGAGCAATACCATCCAGGATGCAGGTGTTCAGGTCAAACAAGAGAGAAGGAAGTTCAAAGGCATTCCCTCCCATAATTCCTGATGCAGTAATGCCAGCACACTGTGTCACAGGAAGTCTCTGAAACACCCATGCGAGGGTGTACTCACCCAGCGAAACACTCAAACATATTTCATAGCAGCTGAAAGTCAAAAAATGAATGGATTTTATTCATCAGTAGCTGAAAGAAAATAATTTGTTCAGATATACTGGGGAGGCATGCTCAACTATAAAAGAGCCTTGTACTTTGTCTTCTATAAGATAGATATCAGCTTCATCAGCCTATCCACATTTTCCGTGTAAATTGCAATAAAAGGTGTTCAATAAGCATGTCATCCTGGCTTTTTTTCTGATTGCAAACAATAGCTGGAAAAGTCTTGAAACCATGTATGTCGCCATTGTTATCAAGAAAGCTAAAATTCTTTAAGCTGTCCTGGGTGGAAGAGGATTGGAATTAATTTTCCCCCCCTCTTCTCCCTGGAGACACATATAACTTGTTTGAGTTTAATGAAATTTGCTAAGATTCCTGCATATGTCATTAAGCAATTCTGTGAAACAATTACCGTGTTGTTCTTCAATGGTGTGCAGCTATCAGTTGTAACCAAACAAGCACGCAGCTTCTCTATTCACATCAGCAGGTGATCTGTAAAAAGAAGGCTTGCTTTACAGTGTACTGCTCAGACTGTAGAGTAACAGAGATGTAACACGTTATTGAGATGTCAGTTTAAATAGAAGTCATTATGTCATCTAATAACAATTGCTATTTAGGCCGTAGGCTCTGGCACTAACATTAGTATGTGAGTAGTAACTACACATAGTATGAAAACAGAAAAAAGTTAAAAGCCACAATAAAACAAAGTACCTTCAATAAATAGATAATTTTTAAGTAAGTCATCTTTTATACTGAGCCAAGAGGGAAGGTTATGCTTAACTTGGCTAGTAAGATTCATTATGAAAAAAATATTTTTTACACTACTGTGCTGCATGATAGCAAGAAAAATTAGATTAAATCTTTTGTAGTACACTGTGCTTTGTTAAAACTGTAGCTAGTACTGCTTTTTTAAGGTAATTTTTGTGTGTACATTATAATCAGCCGTGTGATTGTGCGTTTTATGATCAATTTCCAGAGCAGCATCTTAATGACCATTGCCAAGGACTGCTGGCTTTCCCTAAATGTTCCCTGGAGTAATGTTTCACTTATAAGCATCATTTTAAATGTAGCACTTTTCTTGTGATCCTCAACCTCTGCAAAGGGGTTATGTTTTAAAAACATGTGGTGAATGTTGGCCACCTGTTAAGAACTAATGATGCTGAAAAGCAAGCCTGTTATGGCAGGACATTTTCTTAGGGAAGGTGATAAAAAGGACAAAAATCTTTCAAGCTGGAGCAGCATTAACTTTAACCTATTTTGGACTCCACCCTTATAAATGCTACTTCAAAGATAGCCATAATCCGCTTGGAAGAATTGGGTGAGGTTTTGGCATGAGAATTACTAATGTGCGATTTTCTGTGCAAGTTTTGCACTCCTATCTAGAAAAGAGAATTTTTGAATCTTTCTTTTCCTCTAGAGAGTACCGGATAATAAAAGATCTATAGACAAATTACGATTAATCTGTTCAGTAATAGTGGGACTGCCTTTTCTGGTATGCTGGGCATACAACGTTGTCAGCAAAAGAGAGTGGATAGTTTCCAAATCCATTAAAAAATGACACTATTTTGGTAACAGAGATATCTTTAAATGAACAGACAAGAAAGACAGATTTACATTTGCAGAATTAAATAAAGGGGCAAAATATAAATAAGGATCAAAATAAAGTTGAAAAAGCACTCCCATTTTCCTTTGTCTCCTGTTTCAAGAGGTTTTGCAAGGTATCAAATAGATATTTAGATAGCATCTGCCTAAACTCGATAAAAATGTAGGATAAGGTTTTTCTGACATATTTAAGTATGCCATCAGTAAATTTTAACAGGAAAAAAGGGGGCAGGACTAGGTAGAATTACATAGTACAGAAGAAACTGGAGACATAGTGTTATATCTTTGGCTTCAAAATGCATTTTTTTCATTGTCTCCAGAAGCCACTGGCAAAATGGATATTTTGGATCCACAAAGAAAAGAAAGGGCGTATTTGTGCCAACATATGTTTGACATCCCTGTTTTTGTTTGGCACCTAGGGGAACCAGCGCTTCTCATGTGATTCAAAGTTCAAAGTTAGGTGCCATTTTTGTAATTACATACAGATGCTAAGCAGGATTATAGAAGGCAAATGAAGGGCTCTTTTACATAACAAGGTGCACTTGTCTATGTTTCTTACTAATCAGTTACAGGGATGGCCATTGTTTTAAGCAGAAGTACAAATTACAATGTCAAAGAATGTTTTGGCCAGTAACCCATTACAAACTTTTATAGCATAGTATTCAGCTAAATAACATCCATGTATGTAAAGCGTTCCTTTTCTTTCTTGAAGTATTTGTGTCTGGGTTTAGGATGCCTCATTCTTTCATTCGTATTCATACTGAGTAATACTTTGTTCCATGATAGTCCAAGTGACATCAGTAATGTAGTGAGGCCGATTAGATTATGATTGATAAACGCTTCTCCTCAAATTTCATTAATATTTCAGAATACGGACATTAATTTATACCAATTTTAAGCTTGTGTAAAGAAAAGTCGATGCAAAGAGCTTTCCTTTCTTCAATGACCTTCATTGTTGTAGAGCTTGAATGATTCTTCCAGCTCCTTTTTTATTTTCTTAATATTGTATTCAGTTTCAAACATGGAAAGCAAAGAAAATACATATTGTGTTAGTATAATGTGTAGAAATTCCATCCTTTGAAGCTATAAGAGTTCTGCAAATGCTTTCAATGGAAATATAATCACAACCATAATTACTCGGTTTTGGAAGTAAAGAACTGTAGCACTTTAAAATTGCTTTCTAAAATTACTCCTACTGTAATAAAAGCAAAACTGTACTATTAGAGAAATAGCAGATAAACAATATGATTACTATTTTTAGAGGAAAATGTGATACTTAAACATGCAATTGTAGCTTGGCTGCAGTAGTTCATTATGCCTAAATGTTAACCATTAAATTAGAACTTGTGAAAAAGTTTTACATTGCAGTATTTTGAAACCTGAAGTGGTCAGAAATATTTTTTAAAAAGTTGATCTCTTATGGGAAAATGACATCTTCAGCAAGTTTATAAAAGATTTCAGTGAATGATTTGCTAATTTCCACCTTGTTTTTCTCCTGACCTCAGTTCTAAACTGGTTTTCAGGAAGATATTTTAAATACCTCATTTCATTATTTTTTTTTCTATTTTCTATGGATACGAACAAAGTGTCTGAAAAACTCTGTAGCCTCAACACATGAACTCAAGTGTTCACTCTTCTCTTGAACTGTCACTGACAGAGGAAGGAAGAAGGCTGCATTCAATGTTCTGCACTGGGTGTTGTCAAAATTGGCAGCTCCAGCAGAGGGAACACTAAGTCCCATCTGAGAAAAAAATCAAACGGGGAGACCTTTAACATGGGCACATTTTGTCAAAATAGGTTTAACAGGAATGCTGTGCATACATGTATAATACAAATACAACATAGAATACAGCATGAGCGTATAGTGACAAACCCTGGATTTTTGGCTAAATGGATGTTGAATGTAAAATAGGATTTACCTAAATGAATAGCCCTTAACTTTGTCTGCAAGGACAGAATCTTCCATTAACTTCTGAATTCTTGCTAAGCAGTGTATTAAATTATCTGCTGAAGTTGGTGGAAACTATTTTGTCTATTAACTGGAAGCAATAATTTAACAATGTAAATCTCTGTAAGAACATCAGCAGTTACTCTGAGTGAGTCTCTGTCCAGCAAATGAATGCTGCTTGGGTTAAACATAATTTTAAAATCAACGGAAGTACTATAAAATAACAAGCAATCATCTGATACTAAATTCTAGACTTGTTGAGATGCTTCAGAGTCTAAATTTCAGTTGAGTAGAATTTCTGCTCAACTAAAATTTAAATATGTAACAAAGAGATTTAAAAAAATCCTCCTTCAAGTTGTCTATCTACATAAGCTTATGTATTTTCTATAAAGCTGGTATTTTCCTTAAGAGGAAAGAAGGTAATGTGTTCTGAAAGCATTAATTGTGTCCTAAAAGTATGCAATTTTCTCAATGTAGCGTTTAGAATTCCTAGGCATATTCCTGATGATCCATGGGCCAGGTGTCCAAGTTTAAGCCACTTTTGTGTTCAAGGCTTTATACCTAACTTGTTAGGTAAATCCAGGGATATATGCTGGGCCTTAGTACTGGGCCTTCAGCAGTTCTAGTTTTACCATGTGTGTATGCTAATGACTGAAAAATTGCAGTGCAAAGTAATCTATACGCCATAGTAACTGTTTCATGATTTCAACCATCTTGCAAAACAACCATCTCGCATAAGATATCTGCTCAGCCTCATTTTGTGACAAAATTTTTAAGAAAAGAACATTATTCTGCAATATTCTATAAAAATATAATGCATGTTTTATTGCAGACATAATAAATCAGATCAGCATTTGTGCTGGGAAGCACTATTTCATAGGAGCAATAGCATAGAGACCTACAGTAAATTAACCTTGTAACTCTTTCTCTCATTTCTATAAGAAAACAGGTGTCATTGACATTTGGAGCCAACATTCATGCCTGAACAGATACTTTCTAAACACATTTAAGCAGAAGACAAAAGCAATCATTACTTTGGAGTTCCTTTTTTTATGGATTCATACCTTCTGGGGACAAGAGATAAATGAAGGTAAAATGAAACCTTTAGATGTTGTCTTCATCAGTGTTGACACTCTTCCTCAGGGGCTGACAGCGGCTAATTAATTCATTTTAAACATGACACACAAGAAGAACAAAAACGCTGGTTTGGTTTTGTTTCTTTCTTGAAGAAGAAAAAGAATAGCAGTGAGCGTTGATCATTATGGGAAAGCTAATCTGCACTAATTTGTGATCAAACAAAAGCAATGAATAGACTCGTGAAGAAATCTTCACATTCTCCCAACAAATGAATTCAACTTGGCTTTTCTAGTTGAATTCTATCATTTTACCTGTTCATAGGAAAGTGATGTAGCCATTACCATGCCAGAAATACAGCCAGAAGATCAAATTCAATGAACTGATTGACCAGAACTCAGATATCCCTTGTCTTCTCTTCACCTGACAAAGGTACTTTTCTTTGGTCCTGTTCTCCATCACTAAAATTTTGGCATTCCTTTTATATTGATACTGATTCAACTTCTCATAACACCACTTTGATATTGAAACTTTTATTTCTATTTTAAGGAAAACATTTATTATTTTTTTCATTTTCCACAGATTTTAAATTCTTTATTGAAAACACAATGCTACACATCCACAACTATTCCGGATGGTCACTAAAACCTTCCACATTCAAAATTTCACATAAAAAGTAACTCTTTCTTACCTTGTATGTTAGTATAGTTTGTCGCTGTCAGTTGAGTGTGATTGTTACCATGATTCTAAGGCTTAACTACGGCCCGCTGACTTATGCTTACTGATAACACCTAGTATGTTTAACTATACACTGTTCTTGAACTAAGGGCATATGATCATAACATATTCATTAAAATAATTTTTTATGGTTTTTGATTGCATTAACACCGTATGCTTTATGGCCAGTCTTGTGCTCTTAACTTTTTTTCAGAAGACATGCATAATATGTAAATATTTCATCCAGTTAAAACTATAGAAATATAACTTTTTAAAGCTGAATATGTTTAAATGTGTAAAACAATAATTCACTTATGCTACTTTCATGTGCTATGAAACAAAAGCATATGCAAAGCTCTGCCTACATGATTTGTGTACATAAAAATGCATGGAGCCTAGTAAAGACCACATATATCAATTGTCCTCTTGAAAGGATCCTTGAGCACTAGAGGCAAGATTGGAGGTTAGCGTAAGTGGGACATAAGGAAGAAGCCTATGCCTCATCTGCAGAAGAAATTCAAATGAACACAATAATGCCATGTCAAAGTTAACGTACTTTGGAGAGCGGGACAAAGCTTTGTAACACCACATATCAGCCTGCTAGCTCTTGTTAGGAGGAACAAACCAAATGCTGGTTTTCATTACTAGCATTTTACTGATTTCATTCAAACTCAGTGAATAATTTATTTAAAGGGAAGACAGACATGCAAGTAGAGTGCAATATGTTCTTCTGAAGGTATAATCTACTCTGCTAGAAAGTTTGTTTGCTATGGGTAAAACATTTTCACAAATAAATGTGCTCTAAGTTCTGTTGCAAAGAAATGTGAGTCAGGTGGATATAGCTGGAACTCAGACCTAGGTGACTACAGAAGATCATTTTGCCTTTAGAAAACATACACAGGTAGAAATAAGTTTGCACTAAACAAGTGGAGGGAACACAAGGGATAAATATTCTCTGCTTTCTCACTGTTAACCTACCCATTAGTTAGGATGAACTCAATTTAATTTACATATTGTTAAATTGAGAACCAGCCTGTTAACTTCACACTATTGTACGTATGTTTAAATCTTCAGGTCTTAATAGTAATATAGATATCCACTAAATTCCTAGACTGTGGGAATCAGCCTTGAGTCTTTTAAAATAATCCTGACCAGTGCAGACAAACCAAGGAGCTACAAATTTGAAATAACATCAATAAAAGAGATATTAATACATTAGGTTAGCAATGATTCAGTTTAAGAACAGTAATAGTAGAGAACTTAGGTGATCTAAAAATATGATAAAAATATAAATTGAAAACGTTTAATTTGAAGGCCTAAGTCTGTATTCCTTGCCCCTCCCTTTCAGGAAAGGACTGAATTTGGGGTATAAAAAGTTTTCCCATGTTAGTTTCCCCCTCATGTCACATTTTTCAATATATATTCATTATTTTTTATAAGTAATTTTTTAGATAAAAATTTGGCTTGCTATTATTTACTTTTTAATGAAATTCAGGAAGAAAAGAATGAGATAGCAACCTGAGTAGAATTAATTCTCCTGACAGAAATTGCTCACAATTTATTTAAATATCTGCTGCTTTTTTCTGCAAGGTAAATGTGCTCAGCAAAGCATAAAACAGTGTTTGCAGGTTCTGACCATTTTTTGAAACAACATTTCTTTGTGGGCAGCTTGAACCTGTTATTTTGTGGACTCTGTATTACAAAAAGGTCTCTTTTTTTCTGATACTCTGCTGTTGAAGTAGCAGATCCTGCTATAAACTTGATTGGCAAAGGTGCTGCTCAGCACAAAAATGTTTCAAAGGGATATTTTCACCCCCAGCTGCTTTTTGCAGAATGCATTTTCTATGTGCAGATACTGATTTTTACAAGTCTATTATTTCCTTACTCAGCTCTGATCTACATCCAGTCTGCCTGCAACTTTTTGCCATCATTGGAAGGTAGCCGCAATTTTTTTTTAAGCAAGCATGTTTGATATAAAAAGCTGCATGCTGGACTTGCACATTTGAAGGAGACTATTTTGTACCCCTTTTTATTGCCAACAGAGATTTAAAGTAATAGCAGCCATTGTTAAAGAGAATGGAACATAAAATAAACTTTCATTGCTCTAGAAACAGTGTGTTTCTTACCTTTCCATAGCGATACGTGAGACTTCTGCAAGGTTTGGCAACAGATACCTTATAAAACATGTTTTTGCAAACATCAGGCAAGTATATGCCCTTTTGTGCTTATATCTGCAAGAAAATATCATACACAGTTTAAAACCCAAGGATTTAAGCAGCATTTAACTGTCTAAACCAGCAGTTCTATCCTTTGCAAAACAGCTGTAGTCTTGTCAGCTGTGGTAAAATTTAATGCTAGAAAAAAGTGTCAGGAGTCGTATCTATTTCTGTTAAGCTTCACATAAATGAGATCACACTTTCTGATCTCTTCCTAGTGTTAATGCCAGTGCTTAATGCATTGCTCAGAAGTAGGGACAGGACACAGAATAAATTTTTAAAGTCACACAGGAAACACTATGATCTCTTATTTTCTGGATAAAAGATGATGAAATTGTAGATCGTTCTTAGACATGGTTGTTCTGGGTGTAGGAGGAATGTTACTCTAGGAAAGGAAGAAAATGTAGTTAAGAGACACAGAATCACAGACCTACCCTTGCACATTTGGGAATGTGCATGTTACTACTGAATAGATACGGTGCAGAAATATTACTCCTAAATTCTAGTCCTCAGCATTCAGTTAAAACATTTGTTGTATGTTCATCTTTCCTGCATTGTGTGCTTCAAAACCCAGGGTGTCAAATGATGCAAGTTGTCTAAGAGTAGTCAAGCAATGTTGAGTACGCTCTTTTTGCTCTCTTTTTGCAAACTTCATACCTTCATCCTCTGCTAATGTCACTTCTCACACTTTTTCTTCCTTATGCATTGAGATCCAGATTTTGGAAAATCTGTCACTCTTGCTGTAATGCCTGCTGTTTCAGAACTCCAAAGTGATATTTTACAAACATATGAGAGACAGTCCTTGTGTCAAAGATTGTGCAGATGAAAAGACAAGAATAAGGTAAATAGTAGTGCATGGGAAAGCAGTAGTGGCAGAACACATAAGTTGTTGTTGGGTTTCTCCCTTCTTTCTCTCTTTCCAACTCTCTTTCTCTCCCTCTTTCCATCTCTCTTTCTCTCTCTCTCTCTCTTTCTTTCTCTCTTTCTTTCTCTCTTTTCTTTTAGCAGCCAATACTGTTGGATTGCTATGACAAGTTTAGCTACAAGATCAGGGAGAGGAATATATCTTACATAATGCAGGCTGGTGTTCAAAAGTCTTTTCATTAAATCCTGCAGCTGCTCTGCTGCATTTAACCTCCAGCTAGATTGTGACTGCTACTTCCACGGCTTTGCCAGCTGGGAACAGAAGGTTCACTGCTGGGACTTCAGGTACTACAGAACATCCTGCACGATCCTGGGCACACAACACAGGAGAAGACATCCCTGTTGGACCTTATTTCTGTCCTACTTCTCTCCCATTGTTATTTACTTAATCCATTTTCTAACTATACTGTGCAGTCTCTGGGTGGCTACTCCCTGTATTTTCTTTGATCTACCAGCTTATGCTTTTATTTCCTTTGTTTTGGGTGCTTAATAAAAGGTAGAGGCTTACTTTTTACCAAACAGAAACTGGAGGAGGGAAGTGTGTCAGAAAATATCTGTGTGGCATCAGTCCTTTCCTTGTTATAAATAGCACACATCCTTAGTGAAATAAAGCATTTACACCCTCGGAAGGAAATCTGATCACTCATGGATTAGAAGGGAGATATCTCCTAACCTTCCCAGAAATTGGCTGATGGAAAAAATAAAAGTTTTGGGGGTGGAGATAAAAGCTCATTCTCAGGTCAGATTCCAAATGCATTGTAAGATCCTGAACTGCATTTTGCATTTATCTTTTGTATCTGAGGCTGTGTTCTTGCTCCCTATATAAATGTTTAATCATGAGGACTGTAATTTCCTCTTCCACACAGATCTTGTAATTAGTTGCCTTTAGTCCAGTGACTTGTATGTTTAACATGGCACTGTCGTAGAACAGTGAGATTCACTGTGATCTCATTTAGAATGAGACACAAGTCAGGGACAATTCTGGTTAAATTGAATGGCAAATGTGATAGTACAAAACATGGATGAAAAAAGTCCCAGGGTTTACTATTGAAAATGCACCTTCAGCAGTGTTACCAAATAAGAAATAAGACACATGACACTAAAGAAGAGGACCTCATACTTAAGAGTTATGACTTAGATTTTCAGAATAGTACATATATATTTAATGTGAAATCGTTTCTGCCAGAGAAGGCAAAATGCAAAAGGTCAGTGAGACAGTAACCTTCTGTCCCCGGGGAGAGGGGGGGGTGTGATTATTGCTGCTAAGCTGTTTAATCTTGTCTGGTTTTGTATGGGATTTATTTTTGGTTTATTGCTAGTGAGAGAAATCCCATGTACACTACAGAGTAGTTTTGGAAGAGTTGTCCAAATGCAGCTTTTATGGTTTAACTAGGTCAGCTTGGTACTGGGTGAATGGTCAGGACAAGTTCAAGTCCTTTTGCAATATTATTTCTGACTTCATATGTGACCTTGGGCCTTTATGCTGCTGTGTAATAGCAGGTAAAGATGATGTTGATGTTTTATGCTTGCCTGTAGAGGTTATCGGCCTTCAGTCTTAATGGATTTGCAGACCTTTCCCTCAGCAGAATAGAGGAACCTTCATTTCCTAAAGAGGAAGGAGGAACACCATTCCATGTATATTTACCAAACAGACCCAATATGTAAGTAAAGATAATCCAAACCCAGGCTATAAAACTCAGTGCTACCTGGTGCTTTCTACAGCACACATATGTGTAAATCTGAATCAATCCTCCTACAGTCCCATTAAGGTCAAAGAAGAGATATGCAACAGGCAATTTGGTTCATCTGGCCTCTTCTAGGCATTTATCTTGGGATTAGATGAGCTGCCCTTTGGAGGCAGTCTTTTATCTCCATTGACTGTGAAAAGGACCTAGGATGCCTACCCCACACACACTTCAGCATGTGATTTTTAGGTACCTAAAATATAACAGTGAGTCTCTTCCACTATCTCTACTGCTGGCATAAACCTGTTGGCTTTTATTGTATCATCATAATTCTTCGAATATTTGTCATTTTTACATTGTTATTATAACCTTTTCTTTCATTAACACACAAAATTCTCTAGTAATGACCTGAATCTACAGGGAGACGTGATAATAATTGCAATTTGCTGCAGTGTTTCATTGTCATTAAACATTTTGTGTTTAACAGGTTTTACTCAGTACCTACACTGTTAATTTCAGTAGGCAGCAAAGGTTTTCTGTGTTCCAATCAAACCTGAAACACTCTCTTGACCTGCTTGTCATTGGAATCCAAGTGAAATTACAGACCACCAATTAAAAAATCATTTAAGTGCACTTGTTTATTTTGCTTTGTGGTTTTTTTGTGGTTTTGCACCCAGCCACAGTCTTTAACACATGTGGTTTTGTAATTGTGATATGCTGGGAAAGTTCAGAGTGCTCATTGGCCTTTTAGCTTCTACTTTCACCTGTGTGCTCGTACGTCTAGCATTAATAAATTGGACCATGATTCACACCAAATAGCTGGCTGAAACTTTGCAGTTTTTATTTTATTTGAATTTGCACCATCTATGTCAAAACTTTTCTTCAGTTACTAAGGCCCAACAACAAAATATTAAGAGAAGTGAAGAACTACCAGAAATTGTCCTCTTAAACTGCTGTTTACTCTTTGGTCATATTTCTTTCCTCTCGGTGTAAACTATATGCTCCTTAAAGCAAGATTCCATGATGCATTTGTGTACTGGCTAGCATATTGAATGCCTGCTTTTCATAAGGGTCTTTAAACATTAGTATAATAACAGTAATAAATAATCATACCATATTTAATAGTTTATCCTTGTTTAACCAAGGGATGTTTATTCATCTAGTTTTGAGAACAGAAGAGGGTCAGCATATGTATTTGGAATGTGCAAGATCAGAGTATGTTTCAAATCGGAGAGATGAGTTGTGTGAGCTTGCACAGAATATACTAGATACCTTTTTATTTCTTTCCCTGATCAGACATGAGACTGCAGCCTTCATGTGTATACTTCGTTGTCATTTGATTGTCAGTACCAACTATATTAATAAAAATGCAATACAGTCTGTGCCTAGATGACTGTTTCTGCCTACTTCTCTTCCTTATTAATGTGAAATAACACAATCCTAGGAAAAATTAATTGCAATTTTGTTTCAATATTCCAGAGTGAGTGAGTCCTAAAGCCCAACCACAGAGACTGCATAAAAAACTGTTTTAAATCAGTAAGATATATTTTGGATAAAACAAGTACGTACAGAATATTATCCTCTAGTAGTTAGTCTCTTGAAAATCAGTTTATCATCTGACCTATTTCCTTTTAACTCTGCTTACCCTAGACCTTAATAAAGACAGTTCTCACTACGTACGGACTGACCAGTTTCTTAGTCCCTAGATATTTTGTAGTACAATTCAGCTTTCTACCAGCAGGCTGTTAGAGTGACCACCTACTTTACTGTGGTTCTGTGGAAGCTGCCTTGGCTGAAGACTTTGCTCTTCACAATCCCTCCTCCCACTGTTTGTTTTTAACCCTCTGTTCTGAACTCACTTTGTATAGCAGTGCCATTTGGTGTTTTTTCTCTCCGTAAGTATTTAATAAGACTACTTTTCAAGTTTTTTTTTAGTTCAAAACTAATTATTTTCTCCTATTTTTTTAATGTTTTTCACTAGCATTACGGTTGCTATTAATAATAATTTGATTATATTAGACAGCACTGCAATTTTTTCAAAAAAGAATGCAGACTTGAAGAAATCAAATCAACATCAACTTTGCAAAAGGATGTAAAGAAGGTATCTGTACACTGAAGTACAGAGTTGCTTTTAAAGGTCAGCGATCATAACAGTCTCTGTCATGGTCACTCTTGTTTATTGATCTTAGGTTGTACATATTTTGTAGTAGTTTGTCTTCTCTAGTGTCAAAGCACCTAGAAAAAACATTTTCATTGAGACATAGGTTAAAATGGAAAAATTTCCATCTAAATGAAAGTTTTAAAAATAAGATTTTAAATCAGAGTAGCATTAGTCTCCTTCTCTGGAGACATTCAAAGCCTGCCTGGATGCGTTCCTGTGTGATCTGATCTACGTGTTCCTGCTCCGGCAGGGGGATTGGACTAGACGATCTTTCGAGGTCCCTTCCAATCCCTAACATTCTGTGATTCTGTGATTCTGTGATTCTGTGTGATTAGGTGTTAGTAAAGTAAACTAAATGAGAAAATTGAGATCTTATGACGTGTAGAAACTTGCATACAGCATATGTACTTTAGGCAGTCAAATTTTAGTCAGTCTGTGTATCTCATCCTGTGAGTATACTTCATCCAAAGGCAAAGTTGTATCCAAAGCTGTGAAATACTTTTGACCCATAATTTGCAGCTTTTATTGTTTTCTTTGGGCTTTGACAGTGCTAGTAGTTGCTAATTATATATAAAGAAAATACATAACATAAATTTACTATCAGTATGTCATTTTAGAAATCGATCTTATTTGGAAATCAAATTACTTTAGCTTTCATTGTTGAATATTCTTTAAGAAATGGAAGTGGGGAAAATAAGTCTGGTCCAAAACTTCAAAGTATTTCATCCCTCCTTTCCCGGTGAACTATGTTCTTCATTTATGTAGATCAGTTCCGTTTTGTTTGAGCATGTTAAAATGTGAAAAGTGACATTCTAATCTTTCTCTTGCTGTTTTTCAGATAAGCCTGTAGTTTATCCTCCCTCTTTGGAGCTGTGTGAAGTGTATTGTGAGAGACACTGTACTGCTCAGTGGAAAAAAGTGCTGGACCGGACTTTTAGGGAGTTTCTTTTCCCAGCTTTGCCATTCGTCTGAATGAAAAGCCTAGGGAGTTTTAACTCTTAAATTAAAACTTTCTCACTTGTCAGTTTTATTTTTGTCATTTTGATTTGCATAAATCGTTTGTCACAATTTAAAAACAGAAGCATAAGGAAACACCTGCCTCATAGGCACTCTTATTGCTCCTGACTGAGTTACAATTTCCTCAAGAGTATTCCAGCTTAGTTGCTCATGGTGGATTTTAAGAAAGACAATGGTGCCTGTTGTTAAGGACTGACCTTCTAGATGATTAATGAAGAAATATTATTGATATTCTCATCTGCTCACTTTTTGACATCGTTCTTCCTTTAATAAACAGCTTATCCCAGCGAGGAGCTCATGAGTGGTCAGATCTGCTTTGTTCTGAACACTAACTGTGTAATGGATACACTTCCCTTTAACCTGTCAGCATAGAGGGCTCAAACTTGATTCAGATCTGCCTCATTCTTCGGTAAAACAGGAGTAGCTCCTTTGAAGTCAATGAAATTCTTCTGGTTTCATGTATGGGAAAATGAGAGAAGAATAAGGCCTTTTGTCTTCTTCCAGGGCAGCTATGCTGCTTAATAAATCAACATATCAGCAGCTGTTTTGCACTGGGGAACAGCACAATAATTGATGCCGCTGTCCAGAAGTCCACAGAGGTTATCGATCAGGCCAGGCTGTTAGCATTTCTGCAAACCTACAGCGTAGGACTGAAATAAACAGGACTGGGAGAAATGGGAATACACTCACATCGTCATTTACAAAGTATGTTTTACTCTAACATTTCAAAAATACTTGAATTAACAATTTTGTTTGTACTTCCTATGCTGTTTCTGTAAATATCTCTTTACTCACACAGAACACAACAGCCAAAAATAACATTTCTGCTAACAAAGCAGAAGGCACTGTAAACATTTTAATTGTGGCAAATTCTACTCTGTTTACTAATTGTGAAGATTAACAATTTAGACCTGAATGATTGAGTACACGCTATGCAACAAAAAAAAAAAAAAAAAAAGAGGAACTCAGATCATGAGACTGTCGCCTTTTAAAAGCAACAACTAGGGAACATTCCTGACCTCAGAAGTACATAGTTTTCTAATTTGATCATTATTTCATAGGCTTTTCATTTGGAACTAATCTGAAATAGTTTGTAATAAAGTTTGTAAATAGAAGTTAAACACAGCATGTAACTATTCTTGAATCAAAACTACTCAATGGTATAAACTAATGTCTTGAAAACTAAAGAATATCAAGATTCTTTTCATTTCTAAAAAAAGTATCCAGATAACTGCTACAGTCTGGTATTCAATGAAACGTTGATGATAATCTTGTCAGTCATTGCTCAACAGGATTACAAGAGAACTTTTGTCCGCTAAAAAAGCCGGTGTTTGCCACATATATATTTAGTAAAACTAGATAGTAGATAACAAATTATTATTGTTATTAGTAGTAGTATATTTAGAAGATAGTAGACTTAGACATGACTTTTTTGATATTATGTGGTTTCATTGGAAAAAGCTGTTGTGGCTGCAATGCAAATGAATTTATACAAAAGAGGACTCCTTCATTGGGAATGGGACAACTACATATACTAACTCTATAGTCCAGTATTTAAATCACTTACCTAGAAAGAGTGTCCTGTCTGTCAGACTAGGACATAAACTTGACTCCATGTCCCATAAAAATGACTCGGATGTCCACCTTTCAGTACTTTGGGGGATTGAAAAATTTTGATTCGTTCCTCCCCATCTCAATATTTTTTTTAAATTGTTTTGTTCCCAATGTAGCAAGATATGAAGATCATAATGCTGTTCATAATACTTAACATTCATTTTTTAGCTAACCCTAGAGAAGGAAGCAGAATATATCTACCAATGCATAAAATTTATGGCCTGAAAATCATTGTTTTCACTTGTGTAATGGAGGGAAAGAATGCTCATCATTAAAATTTTATCATTGAACATCCTGGAGAAGAGATTTATTTATTTTCTTAAATTATTCTGCTGAAACACAAACCAGAAGATAACCCTTACTTGATCCTGTCTCCTTATTACTGAGCTGTCTGTGACAATTTATGAAGCAACACCTGCGTTGATAGCTTGCTGTCCTCCTACTTCCTTCCTCCTTTTTGACTGTTTGCTCACCTGTTACTTGGTGTCTGACTCCCAAATTAGAGCTCTCAGAGTGAGGAGGGTTTATTTTTGTTCATTTTAATGGGACCCCGAATAGGAGACTTTTAAACAGGATTTCCAAGGATTATTGCAAGAAATACAATCTTTCTATTTCTTCTGCATTAGAAATAAATGGCATAATTAAGGATCAAAAAATCCAGAAAACTCTAGTCTAGTCAATTTAGTAAAAAAGAAGAAATGGAGAGTAAAAAATTCAGATTTCCTGGTATTTTTATATATAACAGCTACAAACAAGAAAACAAATGGAAACAACAGAAATTAGTGGAAAATAACATTTTTGGATGCTACAAAGAAAATAGCAGTCATATCATCTCATGCCTTATGTTGCTTGACCAGTCTGTTGTTTGAACACATAGTTCTCTGTATCCTCACTGAGTATTCTGACAGTTTATGTTCTTGCTTGTAGTGGAGCAAAGTAGCTTGTTGCAGCTGTTTGTTCAGCAGACCCCAAAACCCTCCTACCAGACTCATTACTAATTCAAACAAGCCACGTTCAAAACCAATTACACGTCTGTACCTTGGAACAATGCAGACCTAACTATAGACCTACACAATTTTTAGGGTGAGTGAAAGAAAAATCTAAACCATATCAATATGTACTCTCCGTGTTCCATAGGAAATCCTGTCCTGTTCTTACCATGTATCCCAGAGGTTGCACCGAGTGAATACAGAATTCTTACTGGGAGAAAACAGTGCAGCAGGTGATTTTGAACCGCATGCATTTGGAGCTGCCTCACATACAGCTGTGCTGGGAAAGTGGTCTGTCTGCTCCCTGGAGATGCTAAACTCACAAATAGTGGTCTATGTATGGATCAACAATGAAACTCCTGAAAAAATAAGTAATAGCCAAGATCCTTATTTCTGACAGTTCTCATTAAAACTGTAGGCAGCTGGCCCAGCTGGCATGTCTGGGCAAAAGGAATAAAGTAGATCTGGCCTGCTAGAAGAGTGATAAAGGGATTATAGCACTGAAACTGTGTTTGTGTTGTACAGATACTCAAAAAATATGAATAAATAATAAGCCTAATTCTAGACATGATTTTGTGTTAAATGCAATAGAAAGATGAATTGTAGTGGAAAAAAAAAGTACACTAATTAACAGCAGTATGAGATATATGAATTAATTACTTTTCTTTACACCTAACTCTTATACCATCCTACCACTTCTGTTATGTAGCAAAAATAGCATTTGTGGCCATATTATTTGCTGTTCCTTTTCTATGTTGTAAAAACTGAAAAGATAAGAATGCAATTACCGGCTTGTCACTGACCACTGTTTTTCAGGTTAATATATCTGTTTACTTCTTTTAGCATTGAATTTGTGAGGAACATACATTGTCGCAAGCCAGAGGGCCTTCTGAATTTTGGCTATTTGGAGAACACTAGTTTATTCTTTTTACTTTCCTTCTGTCTCTGTTTTGGTTGTTCAGTTCAGCACAATCTCTATGGTAGCATTGTAACCTCTTCTACTCTTGATCTTGTTTTACCTGTAATTCATCTTTTCCCAGTTACTGACAGTGTTTTGTGAAGCTTTACAGAAGGATTTCCAAACATGCTTTTATTGGCCTAAAGATGTGCTTTTGCTGTACACAAACTGGCCATTAAAACACTGCACAAGGATCCTGAAGTTTTCCATCCTGTATTTTTACCTAGCCCACTACAAATGAGACTTTTGAGGAAAATAGTCTATGTCCTGCTTATATAGCCACACAAGCTCATGACAATGTTCATGCACGGACAGCACAGGCAAAATTGCAGAGTGGGTTAACCATAAGAGAGCAATAATTAGAGCACTCTTATCCACAGCAAGCTACAAACATAAGTTTGCAAATGACCAAAGGATGAACTCTCCTTAGAAATGCAGAGAAATATTTTACCATCATTTGCTGCTGGTTTGGAGACAATGCTACCAAGACAGATAATCTTGTCAGCCATGTTGAGTTCCTTTGATCTTGTGCCATGGCATAAATGTGCAGTTTAGGGATTAACTCTTTCTTCTTATTAGTCATTTTATCACTTTTTCTTCTTTTTCTTATACTTCTTTGTGCACTTTCTCTCAAAATTTATTGGAAGTGGGCTTACTGAAACAGTGCTCAGTGCCTGAACTGTTCAAGGATTGAGATTTGAATGTACACTAAAAGAAAATCAGTGAAAAAAGGACACTTGTCTAACAACAGAAAATAAAATGCTGGTAAAGGTTTAGTCCTGTAAGAGTTGTTTCTTCATGACTTCTTTGCAGTTCTTCCAGAATGTTTTTCTGATGCACCATGTTAATTCTGATATCCAGTTCTCATTGAATATCTCGATTGTGAATCAATTTTTTCCCAGTGTCCTGATCAAGCTCCTTATAATAACAATTAATTTTCTACAAAAGTTATAGAAGCCTTGTAGTCAACCGAATGAAGTGTGATGTAGAAGAACCTCATAAATAAACCTTTTTTTTTTTGTCTGCATAATAGTGCTTTTGTTTTCTGTTTCAGGGGAGAATGGTCTGGCATCAACAACTCTTTTTTTCACAAGAGCACTGCTCCATGTTTATCTTTTTCACCAAGTGCCTGCTAACTTGTAGACTACTTGTCATGCATGGTTTTTCACAATCTATTTTCCAAGTCATATTTAGTTCAAGCTAGCATAGGGCATAGAAACTCAACTGTTCTTGTCAGCTTTTCCTTCAGCAATGGTCTAGACAGTTAAAGGAAACTAAAGCTGTTCCAAATTTGTATTTGCTGGTATGGGAAATAGGATGATGCTGAGTGATGAAGTGGAATACAAAATTGATGCATAACAAATATAAAAAATATCTTAAAAGAAATAAAGAAGTTAAATTCCCTCATCTGAATTGTGATGAGAATTTACAGTTATTGATAAGGAATGGATAAGAAGATATACTGACCCAAGCTGGGGCTTCATTTGGATGGTTATTTAACAGCTGCAAGAAAATTCAGTTTCAATTTTGGCCTATTTCTTTAATAACTTTGAGTGGTTTTGCTGATATTAAATATGCCAGTCTTGTGAACAATCTTCAGTCAAATTCAGTCTGTGGGGGAACCACTACTATGTCACCACAGAAAAAACTAAGTCTTCGTTAATCTTAATTTGTAAAGGTACATGTTCTTGTATGAAATAGTCTATTTGTTGTGCCATTTAATAAAGTCATTGTTCTATCACTGACACAAAATACGTGGCTGTGTTTTCAAAATTTAGAGGGCTGACATAAGATTTTTACCTGTTGAGTCAAATCAAACAAAATGTAATTCAGAAGAAGCTATTAGTTCAATCTGATTTAAACTTCTTAAACTTACAACATAAACTTGGTAGTTTTAGTAGGCAATCCTAGTGCTTTAAAAGTATCAGTAGCACCCTAGTGGATATCATTGCTTCTTTCAATGGCTTCTGAAGTCATCTGAATCACAAATAACATCAGTGTCTGGGAAATGGCAGAATGATATGTTAACTTCTCCCAGCAGTAAGAAAACAGAGCATATTTAAGAGGTGAGAAAGTGAGGAAAGAAACCAGAGTAGAAAGAAGAAAGGGCAAAATGAGGATAAGAGAATACGAGAAGAGAGAATGAGTTGGAGATAAATTTTATCGTACATTTCAGCTTCTTCTTTGGATTGTGCACAGTATTTTTTCAGCACATTTTACTAGGGAAAGACTCTTTTTGGTATGCTCATAGAAATAGTTTAATCTTAGTAGTGGCAAATTTGTAACATAAGTTTAAACTCAGAGGTATAAGACTCACTTCTGCAGAGTGCTCAATTCCTACTGAAAATAATAAGAAATAAGAAACTTCAGCATTAAAGAAGTGGCCAGAATCCTGGAGGATCAGTCCCAGAAGCCTGGTGTAAATCCACTTGCTTCCATTTCATAAGGCTGCATCTTAAGCCTTTAAATAGATTACTCACAAATTAACATACTTACAATCAATTAAATCAATCTCCATCCTTACTCCTTTTGGAAGGACTTGTATTTTGTCCCATCCTCTTCTTGCTTGTATACCACAACTGTAAATTGCCATCTGTTGAGTGAAGTATCATCTCTATTCAGTACTTGTTCGCAGGAACAAGTACTAACATTTTATGGACTATGTGCTAGCCCCATGCATTAATACTTTGCCACCTTATTCTGCAGAGAAAAGAACAAGCAGATCTTCGGGCTGCTGTGAAATGAGGGACAAGGGGAGGTAAGTAATAAAATCTGCCTCTGAAGACAGAAATGGGACCTTTATTGTGAGTAAAACTGTGAAGAACTGTACTTCCGTGGAATTGTATAAAAGGTAGATATTAACACTGGTGTCTCAGTTTTATTTCATAATACCAACAGAAATGTCTTCATAACACTAAAATGCAAGAAACATTAGGTTTAAAATGTGTGTGTATACGTACACATATATGTCTATACATATACATACAATATGAGAGCGTTCGCAGATGAATGTGCTGTGTATCCTTGTTCCCCGCTCCTGTTATTCACTGAGATGTCTTCAACCCTTTCACCACAAATGTATGCATCCCCTTTTCAGACATATAAAACAGGAGAACACACTTGGGGGAAAGAGGAATTTCTTCAGACTCCCCTAATGTTTCACAGATTGGATTTCTGTGGCTTTTTCCTAACTTCCTTTTCTGGGAAACAAGGTACGAAGTAAATTGGATGTTTTAACTCTGAGTTTATCTGACAAGAATCTAACCTGCACGGCAAATTGTTAATGTCTAATAGGAGTTTGTTCCGAGCTGTTTTATGTCAGTTCTACTACACTGGGACAGGAGGGGCAACGTGACATTATACTGTGATGGTTTAGGTCCCCTCCTTGAACAGGATCAGATTAAGTTCACTGCATAATTCATGGTTGTGTGTTCAATGATTGCCATTTAAGACTGGATCTTTTGGTTCACCTCCGCCTCAGTTTCTTATAACAAACAAGTCATATTTGCTTTTGAATTGCAAGGGAACATTGGATGAAGAGGAATGCAGAAATGCTTTCTGGGGACCTTTTATTCTTTAAAAGGAAACTTGAAATCAGAGTTTTGATTGCTCGAGTGCTGTTTACCATTTAATCTATCTTGATAGAGTAGTAATTTAAGAGTTCTCAACATTTTACTTCAGACACTTTACAACTTTTAGTATTTGGGTCCCAGCTGAACATTTTAACTCATGCAAAGGGGACATGAAAACAGTGACCTACCTCTGAAAACATCTTTTTAAATCAGAAAAATGTGCACTGTGTGACTGGAAGGAGAATTTTGTAAGTATCAAAATGGGAATTACGAATCAAAACCCACAGGCTCTAGTTTCCTCCAAATGAATAAGCAATTGCATGCGACAGGATGTACCTCAGCTGGCCGGTGTTTGTAAAATTTGGGTGCAGTGTTGTGCCCTAATGTAACATATAGTGTGCATATATTGCATGATAAATAACAGTCCATGGACTTACTAAACTTATAAAATATTTTATTGGAGAGGAAAATGCTACACATAAATTTAAGAAACAATGTTTAAAAAATTGCTTTAGAAATAAGCAAATTGTTCTCTAGGGAGGACTGCTGAGGAAAATTGCAAAGTTACTTCCATGTATAGTAAAATGTTATGCACATGTCTTTTCCCTGCTCCCTCTAAACCAACAGTGCTTCAGATTCAGGTTACTTAACCAACTTTTCCCTCCATTTCCATTCTGCCTTTCACCCCTTACCAGTTATTGAGAAAAGAGCACAGATTTTTAAATGCAGATCTTGGCTCTACATAAAAGGCTGGGGAATAAGCAGCAGGGTTAGACTAGATGATCTCAAGAGGTCTCTTCCAACATAAATGAGTCTGTGATTCTCTGAAAAATTCCAAGCTCCTTGCTTGGAGGTGGAATACATCTCCAAAACCCGCTGAGCTGTAGGAATGCACACCTAATTCACCACCACCTTCCTTGTTCCCGCAAACACTCACCACAGTGCTTTATCCTTTAAAAATGGGCAGTCTCCACCTAGTTCTTAACCTAACAAGGTGTTAATAGCTAATAATGTAAAAAAATAGTAATAAAGGATTATTAACATTCAGATAAATAGTGGTTTCAGTTCTTGATTTCAACTATTGATTAAGAAATGAACTCAGCCAAAAGCTACTGACCTGCAGAAGTCAGAATTACAGATTTTATTCTGTTTCCTTTCTTGCATAGATTTTTCCATACTTGACTTCCCCCTTCAACATCTAACAAAATTATTCTCAGGTGAAAATGTAAATTTGAGATTACTATTTTACATTGTGAGCCAAGCCAGGGTTGATTGCCTGTAGTCATCTTTGAGTATACCTCCTCCTAAGGTGTAAATGGCTGATTGCTTTGGTGTGGATTTGACACAATTGCTATAAGAGGTTCTAATCTACATATCTTATATTTCTCTGTTGCCTTGTACATATTGATATTCTATTATCACTTAGTAGTTTCTTTTAGCATCTTTTAAAAATTTCCTTCATATAATGGGAATATATTCTTAAGTGTATTATCTTCAGATTCTGTGAATTCTTTGGAAACCTAATGTGGTCACAACAGCAAAGATATTACCTAACAAAAATCTACTTTTCATAATAATTGCAGAAAAGGAAGCTGATAAACAAAACACAATAATGTTAGTTATATAGAAATTACATTCATTACATAGATTTAATCAGCGAAGAGTATCACTAACTGTAATTACACATGAAAAGATTACAATTATACTTATAAAAGAGGTGTTCTAACTAGTGCGTGTATAAGCATATCCTTTACAACCTAAGATTCTTCTGGTTGATTCTAGTGCAATACAGAAATTACGTCATTACTGCTGCTTTGAGCCTAGTTCACCTGGAAGAGGGATATATGTTCAGTTTAGATATCCCAAACCTATTGATTGTCATCAGCGTAGCTCCATGTACTTGAAATTTTAGTGCTGTATATATCATAGAAAGAGGTTATATTTCTATCACATAAAAAATTGGGAAGCTGAATGTAACAATGTGTCCAAACTGCTACCATTTTGTAGGCACTGAAATATTAAGAAATTCCAGACCTCAGGTTTGCCTGGCCGATCCTCATTCTTCTCCCTACTGTGAAGGCTGCAGGCATTCAAATTGGAAGTCTCCAGTTCCATGTTTGTTTCCTCACAAGCTCTGCCAGCTTCCATGGTGACAAAATGTCAAAAAAGTCACTTATTTTGCAGAGAAATTGTAAATTGCCCTAAAATATGTGAAGATCATTAATTTTTAACTTAATTTCATCTTCCAGAGAAGGATATATTCTGTAACATATTCTGATCAGTTGAGCTGCAATGAAGTCAGATTAATTCCACTAAAATCAGTGAAGTTTCTGTGAGTTTTCAACATAGAAAGTCTTCAGGGAAGATCCTCATAGAATTCAGCAGAGATACACACCTTTGTATCAGCTGAAGATCTAGTCCAGTGTCTGCTTGTGCAAGAGGACAGTTAAAAAGCTGGTTGCATACCTATATTTTATGTAGAGAGATACACATTTAATGTTAGACACTCAGTGGCACATTCCTATTGTTGCTGGAATAACAAAATCCACAGTGAGGAATTATCTTCAAATAGCCAGTCGGTTGTTGAATATAAACCAGTTAGCAGATTGACTACAGAGGTGCCATCAATTTGAACCAAGAGGATACTTTTAAAAGTTGCAAATGTCTTCTGATTTTTTCTGAATCATTAAAGATTTTATGAATCTTGCCAGGTGTTTCAGGCCCCAGGGAAAGTTGGATGTACGTGGAAAGATGACAAAATAAAAATATCTAGGTAGAAATACTGAGAATTATGCTGCATTTTTTGTTCTAATGGAACATGCCTGCTCTGGAATTGGCCTTTTCCTTCTTTGGGGATGCAGTTTCTTGTAGTACTTTCATTCTTTTATTAAGTAGAGCCCTGTATTTTCTGACATTCAGAAAAGCTTCTGTTTAGCTGTAACGCTACATTTGAGTTGGCGTGTTAACTCCAAATTATGGTTTGTTTTACACACTTTGTGAGTCTGTTTTGACCATTGTTGAAGTGGAAGCATAATAAGCCAGACTGGAAATTTGGTAACCTCAATTTTTTTCCATGTGTTCAAGAATATTTGTTAAGAATTATCACTTAAGAAACTGATGTAAACACCCTTTGTCACAGAATTTTACTGAAAATCCTTCGAAAGTGTATGTAAGTGCTATGTTCAATATGTATTTCTACAGCAGCACTACAGTAGCAATCATGTATGCAGTGTAATAGTCAACTTTTCACAGTACATTTAATTCTGCTCCTGCATAAAGCATAAAACATTCTTACTAAGCTTGAAATGCAAAATCAGTTGGCAGTTCTGGCCTATGTTAGGAATAATGGTCCCTTGATTTTTGTAGACAGACTATATTTGCAAATCAATTAATCTTAGCAATGTTGCCACAACAGAGGCAACATACCCCAGGCTCACAGAAATGCTGGTCTTAGTGCAGCTTACAGCCTGGAATAACACAGGGCTAGATGGTGCTCGATGCCAAGGAGATAGGCTCATGTGGCAACCAGTCTCCCTTCCTACAGTTCAAGAGCTGAGAGCCAAAATACTCTGGCTCCAAACTCTAGTAGAATTCAAGATTTCCTCTTAAACGATCCATAAAGAGCCAAGAAAATTCTCACCAGCACAAGCCAAAAAGGACTGGATCAATTAAAAAATACAGCAAAAACGGTTCTGCAGTGGTATAGTGGATACTAATACTTACTTTCTAGGGACAGTTTTGAATTAAATGCAGTAGCTTGATTACTTTCCATCTCAGCTAAATACAGTCAGAAATGTAATAAAAACTTGTAGTCAAAAAGTGGTTTAATATCACACGTCTGTTGCAGCTGACAAAAGCTTATGTTAGACAGCTTCTTCCAGGGATAAGGAATGGGATTAGACACTAGAAGAAAATATGTCCCTGAAGACCATCTATAGGACCACAGCTCTGTAGTGATGCATTCTTAATTCCATCAAGGTAAATTACAGTAAATAATTAACACTGAATGACACAAGGTGACAGAAATGTAATAATTCTACCACATTTCTTAGTAACCTTTCACTTTATGCCAAAAATTTCTGAAGTCCAACATAGACTGTACTGAACATACATATCAAATGTCAAACAACATTCAGGCTGCTTTTTGCATTGGAAATTAGATTTTTGTGTGCTTCTTTCTATATTCCTCTCTAATTTGGTCTTCTGAGGTAATTCCATTTACTGAAATAGATATTTTAAGTAAACCACCAATACTACGGACAACATGGAGTAGCAAATAGGGGTTCAAAGTGAAATGGTGGTCTACTTCAGTCACTTTAACCAATCAGCACAGAAACAGAAGGCAAGTGCTCACGTGATCTGATTCATATGTAGAGCTCTGAATACTGGATAATTAGTCTTTCAACTGTAGGAAAATCTTAGCATAATACTATGAGTTGTGATTAGAATTGTTAAAAGCAAAACTTTTGATTGTTGAAAAAAAACAAAAAGGTCATACGATAAAAATAGTTACACAGACAGACTGAGAGAGACATAATTATAGTCCCACTATTGTCTGTGTGTGAATACTTTATGGCATTAATTACTGAACATATGTAAATGCATTTTTATGACTAGTTTAACTGAGTGTATTAAAACCAAACCCACCATACAGCATTTATGTGCTATATTTGGTCTGAAATCTTATCTAAGGCAGTTTTTTAAAGACTTGTTTATTTATTTATTTATTTGTTGGGGGGGTTAAATGGTTGCAAAGTTTTTCAACTCCAAAGCTGCATTAACAAGTACTCCATTGCCTTTGGATGGAGTCTTCTCACCAGCTACTGCTAGTCAAATTCGATGCATGAATTTCTTTTCTAGTTTCTCGTCTCCCTACATTCCCTCACTCTAATGTGTCTGAATGAGATTTTAATGCTAAATGAAATAGAGTTTCCAGGTCTGGAAGTGCAAAGACTACAATAGCTTTATGCCCCTTCTGTTCCAAGGATATTTACAGAGGAAACAATAACTCCAGCTTCAGTTTAAGCAGCGTTGGGGGCCCATTTTACTGTAGCAGGCTCCTTAGGCTTTCGATATTCCGGCCACTCTTGCACCAGTGGCAGAGCAGGTTTTAGAGATGCTTTCGTTCTTCAGCTTCTGTCTCTTTTTCCTAGACTAAAAATATAATTACTTTATGTCAAGGGATGTTTTTTACTACACCAATGTATTTTGCCTTGCATAAAAGAGCTGTTGGGCATGATACAGATGAAAAACAACAGCAAGGAAATGTTTCGTTCCTACAGAGGTGGACTGGATTTTGAGGTTCTACTTAGATTTGCTTCTGGTCTGTTTTGACTTTGGGGTTTTCCAGAGTCAGACAAAACAGAAATTGTTAGAAGGGTGCCAAGATTATCTCTATTGCTTTAATAATTTTTCTTAACCAGAGCCAGCTTTTTTTTTTTTTTTCTGTTTTTACACAGTTTTAGGTCAGATGACTCTGGAGACATTCAAATTTCACACCCCTGCCCCCTCCAGCCCTGGCTCCCTAACCTCCCATGCCGTGAGGTTGCCTTCGCCTAGTGATAACTTGAACTCCTCCCTGTGAGTCAAATGCTCATTTGGAAAGGAAACAAACAGGGTATCCCCAGCTTTACTGGAGTTAAATTCAGCTTCTGATCCCAGGAAAAGAATTTCTGAAAGAAAGTCTGGGGAATTCTGTGTAGCCTAATGGCTATTTACATGCATACCTAACTCTCTTCTTTTGCTGATCACATCAAGTGCTGAGCTCTTATCAGTTTTCAAGGTGCATGTTTAAACAAGTTCCTAAAGAAGGAATTTGATGAGGGACTGGCTCCTTTTCAAGAGTCCAAGGAATCATTCTTTTTTTAGCTGGGATGAATACGAGGAAAACTTTTCAGGCTCAAGCAGATGTGAAAATAGATAGAGTATTCCAAATATTCTGCTTCCAAAATTACACATCTACTGGTGTGGTGTAAATAGGCTTCAGTTGCATAAAACATCAGAAAAAAAAAATGTGTGAGAGTTAATTTGGGGAGCAAAATGGATTTTTTTTCTTTAAAGTTCTATGTTATTTTGTTGCTTCATTGTACAGCTGTGTAGTTTTTCTGTATGCATCTATATACCATAACATTGCTTAATTTTTTATTTTGCCTGAATACTGAAGGAGCACACATTGGTGTTTTCCGTTTAATGCTTACTGTGATCTGTATTTTCATTTTATTTCTCATTCTGTGCATCTGGATTACCTATATTAGGTGAAAGAACATTCCAAATATCCTCAAAATTTCATACCTCGCTCATTAAAAATTAATTTATCTTAAAATGTCACCTGTGTAGCTGCTGCTACTTTTTATTTCTCTTATGGGAACAGTTTCAAGTTGGAGTCCTTTTTCTCTTCATGCTGACAAAAATGTGGATTCTCTATCCCAGAGACTACAGTTGTACAGATATGAAAGACAAATCTATTAATCATTATTTTATGCATGAGAAATTGAGGCAGAAAGGAATTAAGACACTTGTGTAACATTACAGAAGGATTAAGGATACCTTCTTGTCCTTTGACGAAAGCATAGTGAAGAAATGGTGAGAGAAACTCTAAAACCAGTCAGAAAAGAGTACTTCTCCAATTTCTAGTTTCTCAGAGCCAATTCATGTTTTCCACTCTTCCTCCCATTCCTTTTAAATAAACAGATGTGGATTGGCAGAGGTAGATGAGTGACCACAAACTTATGTAAGTCTACAATAGGCTACCAAAACTTTTGTGATAGCAAAGCAACATTCTTTTATTCTTCTAGAGTAGCCACCAAACAAATAATTTCTGTGATCTTTTTTTCTTCTTTCAGTTAAGCTGATTGACAGGAAAAATTCTGTCTTATAGAAAGTTTGTCATCAAAAAGACACACAAAGCCATACAATCCATTATTTGGAAACAAAGATGCTAATATCTAGTATTAGCAATATCTTGTGAAAAAATAGCTAGTCCCGAAGAAGCATTCCTGCAAACTAGTTCTGGCAATAAGCACCTGTACTTCATCTCATCTAAAGGTTACTTTAGCTTCCAAAATGGAATTCCTAGATGAATTGCAAAATAATCTGGAACAAATCTCTAAATACTATGACAAGGTAATTTTTAACAAAACAAAATGTACTTTATTTTTCATCCATTGCTATGTATGAGGCTTGCATTTGTCTCTTAAAGCTGTTGTAAGAACAAACAGCTCCTAGGCAAATCCTTCTGTTGATTTGTAATTTCCTAATAGTGTACACTTTAAAGTGGTGTTTTCGTCAGAATCCAAGGGGTTCATTCTCCACTTAATTACAAGAAAGTAAAATATACTTTTGAAAGATTCTGTAATTGCCATTGGTAACAATGTTGGATTTTTTTCTTCTGGAAAGATTTGATTCTTGGAAATTCTTTCTTGATGTTTCACTTTTTTTCACTTACAAAAGATATTTCTATTATGTTATACTCTAGTAGCTGTCAGATTCATAGTCCATAGCTATCAGAAAAGCAGTGTATTTTTTGGTTGACTTTACAGGAATACTAGGACTTGAGGACTGCAGAAAGCTGTGCTGTAAAGATTTCCCAGTTTTGCTTTAGAGATTTCGAACTGCAGGTGTTATTTAACCTTTACACCCTTTATGTATCCTACTGTGTCACAAACATCACCACTGAAGTTTTCTGTGGGACTCCTGCTCTCAGGAAGAGCTAGTGTTCAGCATCTGATCTGGATTCAGAGGGTTCAGTACTATCTCTCCCATGTGTAGCTGCCCATAGTCCGCTTTGTTATATGCAAGCTAAATACAGTTTTGTAGCAAACTCGTATCTTGACTTCTTCATCCATCTAGTGAAGCCAAATTATTGCAGATAGCATGTTCAACTGATTTCCTGCCAGTTTAATTGTCTTAACTATCATTTCCTGTGATGCAGTGTCATTGTAACATGTCCACCTAGCTAACAAGGATGAAACATGTTTCTTTGTATTTTCAGTAGATGTGCTACTGAAAAATAACTGGAACACATAATTTAGCAGGTGTGTTAGTCTTGGCTATTCTTCCAAGTTGGATTTCCTGGTGCCTTTTGCTGTTCTCATATCTCATCTCATCTCATCTCCCATCCTGGCTGTGCAGTGTACGAAAGGGCAATACTTTCAGGGAGGAGTATGCCTGTATTGACCTTTAGAAGGCTTAGTAAATGAAAAAGGACATATGAAATTGAACAAGATGGATTTATAGTGTTTCTGGCAGTACAGGTTAAACAAATACTGAACAAACTCAAAACAGAGCTGTACAAACTGCACAGTTTAACACTTCAGCCCTGTAGAATGACTCATGGGAGACCGGTGGAAGTCTATTTACTTATTCTGGTTTGAACTAAGAATCATGCCAAGGGATACTGAAGATTGGTTGGCTAAGTATGCTTGTAATGAGCCTCCCTTTGCAAGTTCAGGTCAGGCTCCTTGCTTTGACACTGATATTCAGCCTGTCACATGTAACCATTTCACATCATTAGTTGACAACATTTGCCTTCAGCAAAACAGAGGTACAGGAAGAAGAGTAGGGACCTCTCCAAGTCTTTGCTTTTGCTGAAATAGGCTTAAAAAAGTATCTCTGTACTTAGCCAGGACAAGGAGGTTGTATATAATTATGTGTTTAAATTAAAATTTAACTTATGGATTTAGGTCAAAATTAATGTAATAGTATGTTTGTGCTCCAGGAAATTAATATTTTGTGAGTTGTCAACCGAAAATCTACTTTTAAAAGCAGATATACCTCAAAACAAACAGTTGTCAGAGTGTTTCTTACATATTGGTACTGTTAACCTCAACTGGGAGTCAAGCATTTTTAGGTTTGTATACAACTCCAAATCATGACCATGAATTTGTTTAAGATCCTAGGATTTCAGTACATACTCCACTGAAAACCTGCATGCCCCTACATTGTTATCTCAGGTTCTAATCTGGAACAATTTAGAAGTTCCTGTGGACCCTTTAGTCCCAAAGAGTGTATTCCGAAAGAACAATATTCAGAATGGAATTTAGCAACACCAGAGAGCAAAAGTTTAGGGACTGAGGAATGCTTTCACTTGTGAACCTTCTAGAGTAATTTCAGGCAGGAGAATATAACTTCCCAGATGGAAAATTAGTCACAATACTTGGAAGAATGTCTTTATCATTGAATAATATTCATAGATCTTTACAACACTCAAGAGGAGGCTTTACTATTGTCCTAGAAAGATAAACCAAATCAAATTCCTTGATGTACCAGAAATCTGGGATCTCATATATTCTTACAGATGTGAGCTCTAAGGAACAGAGTCTGAAAACAAACAAACTTTGGCTAAATGAATGACCACATACAATATACAAGCACAAACAGACCATTTCCTAATGATGAAAAGCTTCAGGGCATGAAACCCTTGCTTTTATTACCCTAGATCCCAGAAGGACAAAAGCATTTACATATTATTGTACTGATACTATCAACCTAATCACATGTGCTCAGCCTGTTGTGCCAGTGACAAACTTACCTTAAAGTCAAAAGCAGAATTTCTTTCAGAAGGGCCACAATAGCATTTGGGCTTTCCTTTGTTCTCTTTCATCCCCTTGGCAAGCTGTAATTTTATCTGTTTTATGCAGGAAGCATCACTGGATTTTGATACAATTTCAGTTGCTGTCACTCATACTGAAGTGGAACTATTTTGTATGTTCACATTTGTGAGGATTGGCTTTGAGCTATGATATGAACAGACCTGTGGGAGAGGTGTTATGTTAGTAAGTACCAAATCCAAGAGACATCTGAGAGACATTACATCTGAGAGAGACATGCAACTCAGATTTCTACTCAACCTTTCTTCACAAGGGGTTAGGATCATAATTTGATGATGACGCATCCATCTGCCCTGTTTAACAATAACGGAGTCCAGTAGCAGAACAGATAGAGTATTCCAAGTATTCCTGCAGCCATCTTACTCTCTGCTTAAAATAGAAAAAAAGAGAAACATGCAAATTCTTAACTTCTTAGATTCTTCTTGAGTTGCCCACTACCCAACAAATGAAGTTCAATCATTTACCTTAGAGGTACACTGTGAAGTTGCTTTAATAAAGGAGATTAAATGATTAGGTTAGTGGTGTATTGCTCATTGATTCTCTGTCCTCTCTTCTCTTTTTGTTGTACTATTATGCTATACACCACAAAGGAATCGTTTAATATTTTGTCTGTTTCCCATTTATTAACAATAAGTTTGATCTAAGCAATACGATGGTCAACTAATTTTCTAAGGTTTGTCCTCTTTTCATGCTAGGTAATTTATAAGAATGATCAAGATTTTGTGTTGTTTTCCTTTATTTTCAAGAGGACATGAGTTACAGATATTCAGCTACCTAAAAGAAATGAAATAAATATTTCTGACCTTGTTGGAGACATTTAGCTAGGGTAGTTAAATTTCTTTTTAACGTTCTATTAAAATGCTGGAGTTTCCTGCTGGAACCTCCAGCAAATAAATTACATAACAAAGGATAATCAGCAAACCAACTGACTGAGATTTATAACTTACTATAGGCTGATGGTAACATCTGAGCATTCTATTGACAGTCTTCTAGTCCCGCATTCATTTCCAAAGCCTTTGGTCAGCCTTTAAAACGAAATCCAATAAAAATTACACAGTCTGGTATAACCCTTTGGACAGCACCTATCTGATGAAGCAGTTCAATAAGGGATTGTTGGATAAGTCTATAATTAAATGCTGGCCTTCAAGAAGTTGTCTTTCTTGTTTTTATGCTTCAAGCACTCTGAAGCATAACCCAGCAATGAGTAACACATAAATCTCATAATATACCTGTAATCCTGCTGGGATAACCTTATCTACTGCTGTATTAAAGATAAAATATTTCTCTGCTTATAGGGCCTTAATATAAAGGTGTATAATAAGTTTTATATGGCAATCAAGTCCTTCTCCCAGCTGGTCATGGTTGCACTTCAAGAGTTATGAATCCTTTCTATAAAAATTCTTCAGTCTAACATTTTTGCTGATTTAGCAGTGTTCAGCTATTGCAGCATTACTGGCTGCATTGTAATTTATGAATCCATTGCTCTCTGAATCACGTGGGAATGTGCAATATAGCAGCAGTGGATACTAGTGGAAAGAACGCAGCAGGCGGAGGCCTGACCAATTTTGTAATTAGAGCTCTGGCTTTGGACTGAAAATCTGGATAAGATTCCCAGTCTTGTTAAAAACTTCCTATGCAATCCTGAGCATGTCGTCTAATGCCGGGTTTATCTCATCAGGTCTTCACAGACAAAAATTTGTCTAAGCTACTTAATTCGATTTGTTACATAGTAAAGAGAGAGCAGTATCTCCAGGAGACAATCTGTCTCATGTACTTTAGATCCCTCATTCAGTCTCCCAGGTAACAGGTTTTTTGAGGGTTGCCTCTTGTCCTAGATTTTGTTACCTGAACAACATTAAAACTCCTCATCAGCAGCAAAAATAACTCTGAAATTTCACAGCTTGTCAACAGACATTCTCAAAATGAATTTGCTGTTTTTTGGTGTTTTTTTTATCCTGCCACTACATCTACAAGGAACATCTGCATTCAGGTCACAACAGAATTTGTAGGGAGGACAGTGGGACACCATCTCTAGACAGTACTTTGGAAACAGGACCACCTGGTCACACCAACTGTTGCTTGGCATGTTGAGGCATCACTTCATTTATTCTGCTGCCTTCCCTCATTCCATTTTTCACAGTCTTCACTTCCCAAAGTGGGGAAATAGAGGTGTGGAGGAGGAAAGAATGTATAGACTTAAACTCCCAGGGAAATACTAGTGATGGGCAAAAGTGTTGCTTTGTGTTTTGCAGCTCAACTCCTTTCCACTTCTTTCAGCCATTCCCACAAGTTTGGCAGCAGTGGCGATAAGCAGAAGAGAAAAGCAGTGAAATAACTCACTGAGGCTCCATCTAAACTCTACACGTTTGCACATTTAATTTCCATTAATTTCAGTTAAGGTGGATATTGAATTAAACACAGACTCATATTTGGTCTTCTTTAATTTTAAAACAGTTACTTTAGCATACTTTAATTGATGAAAAAACATTTTACTTTTTAGTGACTGCTGCTCAAATATTATGAGTGAACCCAACACCAGCTACAGTAAAGGTATTTATGTCAGAAATAAAAGTCATGTTATCTTGTCACAAGGTTAGTTTGAACAAAGTTAGAGAAGGTGAACTAGGATTTCAGCCTAAACTTTCAATTTTTGAAAAACAAAGACATTATAACTAAAACCAAAAAATCCTCAAATTCTCATGAAATAAAAGAATTTTAGCTGAAATCGTAGAAACATTCCATTTTAACTGTGACATTTTTCTTATGTGCTTCAGACTTTTTTTTTGTATCTGTAAATTTATTATTGTACCAATTTTTAACAATATAAATTGTGCGATCAAGTTAACTGTGTGTACTTTCATTATCAAACCTTTGTCATTGACAGTGATACATTCTTGCAAATAATTCTTATCTTGGTTGAAAAATTCTGTCAGGTGTTTCCAACCAGTTTTAATTAGTCATTCTAAACTAGGAGAATCATCCTACAGGCAAGGCTTTGGATGGACACTTTGGAGATTGGTAATTAGAAATCAACACTAATGGCTTTTCTGTGGTCTTTGGGAAAATTATGTATTTATCTTGTGTTTCAGTTCCTCTTCTTTAAAATAAGATTTATGTTAACCAGTGAATACTCAACTATACTAGCTAGACGCTCAAGGTAAATAATTTGACATGTTTCAATTTGAAATTTTCAAATTGAAATGGTCTGATGACACTGTTTGCAGATATCCATATAGATAAAGAAATAAACAGTTCAAATGAGTAACATGAAAATTTAGATTTCACCTTCAGCTAGCACTCTAATCCAATCATTAGTGACTGAAAATCGTTCCCATCTGTAGGTTAAGCAGTACAATTTTTTGGTGGTCCTAGCCTATTTCTTAATGGACAGATGTCTATATCATTAAAAAAAAAAACCCTTCACAATTAGCACTAATTGGCACTATTGGCGGGAAAATTGGAAGACTGGAAAATAACCTGGGCTGTGAGAACAACTATCCTCTAAACTGTACAGGTGAATTCACTAGAACAGCAATGAAAAATAGACACAGGGCTCTGGAGGAATATTACTCCCCTGTACACCTGTGGGATTAATGACAGATTTCACACTGCAGCACAAACAAATTGAATATTTTTAAATAATTGATGCACCTCAGAAAAGCTATTATTCAAATTTCAATGAAATATCCAATTCCATTTCAGAGAATCCTGGAATCTCTCCATTCCTCCAGGAGAGAATTATTTCTTGCTGACAGATAAGCAATGTAATTTAGCACATATTTTCCTCTTGAGAAGAAGGAGATTTTTTTTATTATGATTCATGTATATTTGAGAATTGTTTCTATTCTTGTGCCATCTTCCATTCTAAATGTGAACTTTCTGGAAACTGTACGCCTCATAAGAAAATGCAATGTTATTCATGTACAAGAGCTGGCTCAGTCTTTTTATTTGGTTGACTTTTTATGTCCTGGTACTTGCAGAAGATTAAAATAGTTCTATGGTTAGTATTAATAAGGATCATCCATTTACAGTTTGCTTTAGAAAATGACATCCAACTACTTTCTTTCCTTGATGCATTGATACTCATAGAAGGCAAACAACTTCAAAGAATGTCAAGGAAATAAATCATGTCTGTGTATAAATATATATAGCAACAAACGCAGTCTCCCAGGCCACTGAAGGACAGCCTTATTATCAAGAGAGTTTATGCTGAGAATTTTTGGCATTAGACAGCAATTTTGCTGAGAAGTGTTTGGGCAGGATTAAATAGATTCAAAGGAACTAACACCATACCATGTAAATTAAAACAAATATTTTCTAATAAGTGTTAATAACTGTGGACCTATCTTTAGACACTTAAGATTTCCATGCACTGCAGAGACAGAACAAAGTAGTTATCGAGTTAGATCAGTAGGATTTTATACACATTTTGTGCTGGTGCAAATACAGACTGTAGAGTAATTAAATAGCATTACTTATTCTGTTTAAAGATGTATGTTGTTAAATTAAATAAAATTAAACAAAAAAATAGCAAACTCATGGTCAAAGCGATCCGCTATGTTCCATTGATACCATGCCCGCTGACTGTATCTTTGGATGAGCCATTTAAAATCTCTGTTCACTGATTGTTTTCTCAAAAAAGACATAAACCACAACAAGTACATGTGTGAAGATGAGAATAAAGAGACTAAATAGTGTGAACATTAGTGTTTTGAAAGCATTTCTTACTGTCACTGTGCATCCACTTGTGCCCTTGGTGAAGAGACCCTCCAAAGTACTCCAGCAGTGGTGACACATGTGATACAGATACACAAGTGTGCTCAGGTGCATCTGTTACATTTAAAAAAGGAAGTGAAGTATTTTAGCTTACTGTTTGGATTTGTTAAACATGTTAACACTTGGCTTTTTATAGACTTTTTCACCTTACCCTGAAAATAGACTTGTAAGATGTTATTTGTTGTAAAAAAAGAAACAGCATTTTGTTTCAGTTTCAGTCATTTGTATTATAATAGTGAGTTAGGATTGCAGAAATAATATAGGATCTACAGCATCCACCATACCGCCTGAGTGCTTCTACAAGGATATCTTTTTGGGTATCGACTCTGGTCATCAAAGCGTTAAATAATTTGGGCCATGTCTGCCCTAGGCATTATCTCACTTGCTGTGCTTTTTGGTAACAGGGAAGATAAAGCTTAGATTCTTACACTTCATGATTTGTCTGAAGATGAGTCCTCTTTATATTCCAAATTTATCACTCATGATCATGAGACATGTTTTGATTAATTGCCAAGTAAGAACAGAAGATGTCTGGAATGATAGATCATGTTTTTGGTTGAACAAGGATTGCAAGGAGAAAACTAGCGTGGACTTGCACAATATCTAAAGTTTTGTTCAATATACTATAAGCCGGTTTGGTTTGTTAAAAATGATGACTGTAATTGCAATCAAATCTGATTTGCGTGCTAGTGGCACGAAATGAAGAATCAGGTTTATGATACCAAAATTCAAATAGAGGATATTTTTACGAAGTAATTGAAGGAAAAATTCAGGAAATGAAAATCCAGAGAATCTTCATGGAAGTTGCCCACAGAAAATGTAAGTTCCTTATGTATCTCAAAGCAAATGTGTATGAATGCCTTGAAAGGAAGCACAAAGGGATAAAATAGCTAAATTATGGGGGCAAGAATGAGAGGTTGCATAGCCCAGTTTAAATACTAGAAAGTCAGGACTAATGGTGCAACATAAAGGAATGTAAAGTTTGAGAGGTAAGATATAAAAGACCAAGAAAAAAAATGAAAGCATAAAGACAAAGAAATCCTCTTTTAAATTATCCTGACAGATCAGAAGTGTCGTAGAGTGAGCCAGTGGGTCTGCTGGTCTTCCAGAGTACAGAGAAGCCAGTCAAAAAGCCTAGGATTGTAAGGAAGATAAATGGTTTCTCTGTGTCTGTCTTCACCACAGTGGGAACTGGAAAGATGTCTACATCACAGCTACTCTTTACAGTTAATTTGAAACAGAGGTGTCAAAAAGGGGAAAGCGAACCAAGAACCGAACTTGTTAAGGTTCAATTAGAGGCTGTAATACAAAATGTGGTACTATAGTAAGCTACAGTGATCGGCACCAGTCCTGCTGGTCACTGTCACAGGACACTGTTTTCAAGACTCTGCTTTCTATTACAATGCTAATTTAGATAACAGCTTCTGAACTGGTGGGGAAAAAAATGTGACGCATTGCTCATTACTACAGAGCATTCAAATGACTAGATGAACACAGTGAAAATAAAGGAGATTCTTCTCTGCTGTTCCCTGGTTTCCAAGGTGTCTCCTCACAAAGCCATTCTGCACCCAGTTAGGCATATGCTTGAAAATCTAGCTTAGGATACTAATTATTCTAAGTTCCTTCTATAGTTAGTGTTGAGAGAGAGGCAGAGTATGATTCCATTCATTTGTTTCCTGAATCACCTCCCGCAAGTGTCTTCTTCAGTAATTCCTGGTTTAAATCTTCTACATAATCACAGGCAACTTTTTCTTTCACTTTGATGATATTTTTGATACTGAGAAATTGTTTCAACCATCCTAGTCATAAAGAAAATAGAAATAAAACAATTGAAGCCTCTGAGAGGAGCCTCAGATTTTAAAAGCTAAAATTTACGGATAATGATCAACATGATTTTTTATGCTTTCAAAAGTGTTTTTTTCATGAGATGTTGCAGACAGTGACTAAGTTTAATCCCTACAAAATAGGAGGTTAAAGCCTGGGACAAATTGAAGTTTGGTTATAAGGAAATAAACTAAAAGAATAATGACATTTTCAGCTGGCACCATTCTTGTAATTTTGCTTTCCAAAAAAAGACTTCCATAATGCTTCCAAGAACTTCTTGATCTATTTCTCTCAGTATTGTCTGCTGGTTAGTTTTTTTAAAGAGTAAGAAAAATGTCATGAAAAGTGATGTCTTAGTTTGGAAGATGGTATTCAAAACTGGCAAAAAATGATGTAAATGATACAAATGTTGTAAGAGTTAGTATTGCTCAGTAGAAGTCCCTATTGAACTTCATCATTCATAATGTGTAGTGAAACTAATTTTACCAAGTTCTTTAGGCTTCCTTTCATGTCAGGAAAAATTTCATCATTATATGGGCAAAAAGCAAGAGTCTCTATGATTATGCAAGTTCTTTATAATTTAATTAAGGCTAGTTGCTTATAGACATATGCTAATTTTTTACTTGCTAATGTAAGTAAATATTGAATTTAATTAAACCATAACCAAAGCATAGCAACAATATTAAGCCACAGAATCACAGAATCACAGAATGTTAGGGATTGGAAGGGACCTCGAAAGATCATCTAGTCAATCCCCCTGCCGGAGCAGGAACACCTAGATCAGATCACACAGGAACGCATCCAGGCGGGCTTTGAATGTCTCCAGAGAAGGAGACTCCACAACCTCTCTGGGCAGCCTGTTCCAGTGCTCTGTCACCCTCACCGTAAAGAAGCTTTTTCTCATATTCAAGTGGAACCTCCTATGTTCCAGCTTGAACCCATTGCCCCTTGTCCTATCACTGGATGTCACAGAGAAGAGCCTGGCTCTGTCCTCCTGACACTCACCCTTTACATATTTATAAACATTAATTAGGTCACCCCTCAGTCTCCTCTTTTCCAAGCTGAAGAGACCCAGCTCCCTCAGCCTTTCCTCATAAGGGAGATGTTCCAATAATAATAATAAAAATTTATAAATTTCCCAAATCCAGAGAAAACTGACAGCTGGATTTGGGCTGGCTCCTGGTGTCCATCTCTCATTTCACTCAGTTGTTGCCTGTATGTCTACATCTATGCAGGCTTCTTTCAAGGTCCTCATACGTTGTCATTTTAGCGTTCAGCCGTGTCTCTAGTCCATGGTCCAAGCTGCCAGCAATAAGTAGGGACCACACTACTTTTAGGTGTCTTCATCAATACTTCTGCATTTCTCATGGAGTGAGACACCTGAGAACCTTGTGCATGAACAGAGCTGCGTCAATTTTTTTCACTCATTAAGCTGAAAGGAGACAAAGGTAACGCTTTAGCGTTTCACTTTCTGGCTGTTTACCTTCCTCACACCCTGGCTCTTCCAAGCCAGAAGTACAGAGGATCAGAGCCTGGATTTTTGTAACCTCTTTGAACATATGCACACCTGCTTGATGCACACAAGTGTTTATCCGTTTGAAATAAGTCAAGGGAACAATTGCATAGCACTGTCTGGATCTGGCCAAGAAGCAATTGCTTTATTGGTGCAGCATGTGTTGGATCTTTATTTTCTCAACATCCTGCTGGGAGACGTGCAATAAAACCCTTTTTGCAATCGTTTCTCTCTCCATGGCGCTAAGGGTTCCCTGTTCCATCCTGCTCCAAATAACACATGTGAACTCCTTGCCTTTTGTTTTTAAGTTAGGACAGCTCCACAGGGCACATATTAACACACATTAATGAATGGATTACGGGCTTGTCAGAGCTTCCGGTGATGAATTTAGAGCCCATTAAAGACTAGGCATTGATTGCACTGGAGACTGTAGCTCTCTGTTTAATCCCTAGCAGGTGGGCATTGGTGCAAGCTTCACCATCTTGCATCAGCAATGAACCTCGAACATGACCTCTCCAGAGGGAGAAGGGTAATTCATTTGCCATGTTTACTTTATCTTCAGCATCTTTTTAGAAGGAGGCTCCTAACTGTGCTGAATTGTTCTAAGGGAGGAGTGGCAGACGCATGATCCAGCTCATGTTCTTGAAGGATTCCACAGCAGTTGCTGTATATTTGACCTTCAGACAGTTTAAAGTCAAGTCCCCATGGCTAAGAAATGAGTGTGCATTATGAGCTCTGTTAAATTAACTGTAGCTTTCTTGGTGGACTTTCACTCCCAGAGCATACATTAAAATTACACTCCTGCAACATGACTTTAATTTCTGTTAGGCAAAAGAACTGCTCAGTTACTACAGTTCTTTACAAAATAACACCTAATGCAAAAAGGTGAAAGCGGACTATATCAGGACAAAGTTGAAACAAAGACAACTCTTTTGTCTAAGGGTTACGCAAACACAGCATAATTTATTTTCTCACTCGTAATGCAGTCCGAGGTCTCTCTTGGATGTCATGATAGCAATCAAAGTTTAAAAAAACAACCACACACAAAAAAACCCCCAAAAAACAAGAAGGAAGAAGAACAATTACCTATTTACTGAAGAAACAGACTGTGTGTAGATTGCTGAGGCTGAAGCGTGCAGCCAATTGTCTCCTTTCGTGTCAGATACCTTTCCTAATCACTGTCAGTCACTGGAAGATATTTTTCCCTCGAGTTTTGTAGGGTTAGCTCCTCATTTGGCCCAGGCAGCTGAAAGGGAGGATGGGAAGGGAATGCAGTCCATCACTCTTTAGATAATCTGAATGATGTGCTGGAAGATGGTGCACTTGTTAGTGCCCCAGTGACATAGTTCATAGGTTTTTCATGGCGTTGCATGAGGAATGAACACTTTATTGTTATCCAGCCACTTAATTCACATTTAATTGAACCAGATTAAAGGAAAGTATAACTAGAAGAATTTCTCACGAGAGCCAAAATAGATAATACAGTTACAAAAAGACAAACGTGGAAATGATCGATTTGAGAAACTGTAAGAAAAATGTGCTCCAATTACTTTAATCTTATACTAGATTAAAATAATAATGTTTTTCTTTCTCTTTCCCTTATCAAGTGTATTTGCTCTCCTTTCATGACTAGGTGATTGCCAGCATTTCATTCCTTGTACATAGCTTATGCCTCTGTCTACAACTTTTGGAGATAATTTCTCCACTGAAGAGACTCCATCAGAGCACACCTCTTCTTGCAGAACATTAGCTCACACAGACTCTCTCCTTTGAAGAGAGACTCAGAAAGATTTGTCCTTTCTTCTGTAAGAGTTCTCAGTTTCCTCAACCATGAGAGAGACTTCCCATGTTTCTTAAGTAAAAAGAAAATTTTTAAAAAAATCACTGTTTTGCTTCCTTAGCGTTGAAGATCAGCATCTTTTTTCAGATCAAGCATTGTTGTACTTTACCACTTTGTTAACACCTTTGTGATTTAACAAGGGATAAAACCTTTTTTCTCCTTTTGGGGATTTGTTGTCATATCCTCACATGGAATGTGCCTCACAATGGGCTTCACATCTGTATCTCTGTGTACCTTAACAAATACAGTCCATGTAGAACCGTGAACAGAATATGTGTATGTAGTCATTAGCTGGTTCTTGACAGAGGTGAGACATGGTGGGAATTCTCTCTACCTCTTGTCATACTGTCACTTATACAACTATCAGTGAGTTTAGGTGATTTTTTTAGTATTATATTCCTTTTATCAAAAAACTTAAAAACCTAAAAATACAAGAAGTAAGGATTTGTTTATTTGCTTTGATGTATGTGTGGAAATAAATCAAACTGTAACAAGGAGGCATAACGAAATATTGAAATGTCACCCCAAAATATAGGTCTTCCTACTCCCTGTTTTTTCTTCAACCTTTAACTGAAACAGCTAATTTTATTAATTTATACTTTCATTCTTTCTGTGAGCCTATCCATCCCATTTGCTCTTTTTTGCCTCTGTGTTTTCCTGACTGAAACTGTATCTCGATTGAGTTTCACTTCTGCAAATAACATCAGCATGGGGGCTGAAAATCAATGTCGGTACAACACATTCAAGCATCCAATAGATGAATATCATGCGGAATCTGCAGATGACCCTGGGGAAACCAGGTTTAGGATGAACTGTCTTTGCTCTTCTTTAACCCGGGAAGTACCAAATTTGTTCTGCTACTTTGATAGGACTCTTCATGCCATCGGTACATGACTACCGTTACAACAGTATGTTAGTTTCCTGTGTGAGGCAGTGTACCAAGAAAAACAGAAGGTTCCTGTCCACCAAAGTTTTTGATTTTCAGTTACTTCACTGGTTTTATGCTAGCCATGCCTCTAGCATTCCTCTGCTTCTCAACAGCTGGTCTAAGGTTTCATTTTTGATGACCTCAGAGATGTTTTATCAGGCCTGAACTGGAGTTTAATCAGATTTTATCTAAACACTGACCTAGAAGCTGTAAAGCAGAGGAGGAATAACTTTACCTTCTGTCTCATTTCCCTTCCTTATTCTGGCACCGACCTTGCTGACTTCATCACCTGAAATTTCATGACAGCACTTCATACTAATTTCATATGTCCAGAGATTTTGGTTTTTTTCCCTCTTACGAGCACTAGTCTGCTGGTAGATAGTATCATTCTTAGCACCTGTCCAAATTTGTTAGACTATATAAAGGATTCCTCGGTTTGGAGACATTCAAAGTGTGCAATTTTAGTTCAGTTGATTAGGTGTGAGATACATGTCACAGTGGACTACCTACGCAAGGTGACTGTCGGCCACCGCACCTGCAGGATACGTCATTTTCTGTGGGCAGAGGTGCACGGTGTCCAGAGACTAAGCTCCGCTGCTCCATCTCGTGGGAGGAACTAAGCACATCACGATGCCCTGCTCAGACAGGTGCAACATCTCTGCAGCCCATTGTAACCGCTCCAAGTAAAGGGATAAAATCTCCATGTGCTGTGAAGGCAAAGAATCAAAAAGCAGAAACACAAGTGACACAAACCGGGCAATATTTTCTAAAGATGAGTTTTCATTTACATATAAATTTTCCTGAGTCCATTTTTGCATTCCTCAAGACATGAGATTCCAGAGATTGTTATAGGTCTCAGATGTAGGAACAAAACCAGACAAATCAGCTCTGCTAGAGCCTGATTAATACGTAGTAACTGAGAGCTGCTGCCTTGTAGCTCTATTAGTATTCAGACTCTCTGACCTTCTGCAATACTATGTGCTAAATCCTCATCCACTCCTTTGGAATCTGTTAAGACTGCATTTATCTCAAGCAATCGGAGCTAAGTGACTTTGATGTCAGTGATGGTGGCAATGGACTACCTTTGGTACATTGTTCATCTCCCTTTGATCACAGAATAGATGTCTGTTCCTTGGAGTATGGGGTTTTGCGTGATTGATTAGTAAGAACAGATCATCAGCCACTCTTTTGTGATGATTTGTGATTATTTTATCAATGAAAGTGTCAGTAAATTCCCTATTTCGACAGTGTCCTTCAGTGACTGTTCTCCTTCAAAGCGTCCAGCCAAACAGGAACATCTCAGTAGGCCATAGAGTTTCCCATATAATTCTGCAGGCTGACATGTATAAAATAATTTTGGTTTTGATTATTTCAGTAAGAGAGAAATGGCAGCTAATATAAAATCAAAAGGAATTATTAACATAACATTTAACACAACAGGTAAAAATAATTTAAAAAAATCATTATTCTAAGGGACAGAGTCTTTATACACACAAGCACACACACATTTTCCTTTTGACAAAATTCTGCTTCCTCTGTTCCTTTTTAGTGTACTGTCTGCATCTTCATAAAGACATACATATGAATTTATTCAATTTAATGATAGTTTTACAGGAAAATTGTGGAAAATTTTCAGGATTGTCTTCAATGTGACATGATGAAACCCTGGAAGATTAAGAGGAAGCTTAGTCTGCTTTTTATAGTCACCAGACCTTCAGAAGGCAATCTTGATTCCAGCAAATATACCACGTAAGCAACTCTTTTCCCTTGAGGACTGGTAGTGTAGGGCCCTCAGAATGTATTATTGAAAGGGAAAATCAACTGAACTGCCTCTATTACCTTTGTCTGTGAGGAATTCCATGAAAGTCAAACATGAATATTTTACTGGAGAAGGGACTGTCAGTTTGATTTGTTGTAATTTATTTATGAGTTAAATTTCCAAAGCTTTTTAAGACACATGTAGGCTTTTTGGGTCACACTCTGTCTTCCTTACACCAGTACACAGAATAAGCACATTGTCTTCAGTGAGATCATGACATATTTACACAGCTATGAATGAAATAAATACTGTTGTTAGCAAGTTTGGGTCTAGATTCTTTCACTTTGCTTGCTCACAAAAGCTGAAAGGACATTGTCCCTTCAGGTATTAGATGTCTTAAGGAAATTTAACACATAGGGTCTAAATTTTTTCCCCAGGTAATCCATAGGGGAATAAAAACCTCGTAGAGTTTGGATTTTGCCATGATCTGCAATTATCTTTGTCTTGCCTTCCAATCAAATGAAAGCAAGGTGTGCTTTCACTAATTAGGTATAACAAGGTCTGACAATGATTAGGAGTTTCCCTCTTTTCCAAAAAGCTGTCAGCAGTTGCCTGACTTGTAGAGGGGCATAGGATGAAATCCATGGCAGCCACGGCACATAGGAAGAAAGGTTTGGATTTACTAATTGCAATGCCATTTACAATACAAATAAGGGTAAAATTTGAACCCAAGATTGAAGAACACCTGATGAAAAAGAGTCCTAAATCCACCAAGCAGGCATTTTAGATCAGAAAAACAGAAATAGTGTAAGTTTCTTACCTGTTTTGTGTTCCTTGATTTAGCAGTAAGTTTATAAGGAGGAGGAATTGTCAAATTCTTAGATGTTAGTGAATGATTTATTAGGTGTCCAAAAGCAAACCTGTGAGCTACAAGATATAAAGAAAACAGGCCTCAAATGGTCAGTCCAGATTTCCTGCTAAAGTAAAGACTGTTAGATTCATTAGGGAATCTAACAAAGAAAAACATTACAAATATCAAAAACATGTCTGATCTTAAAGCTGTGAAGTAGGAGTTTAAGACATTTCAAGATGAGTGATTTGTTTAACATTTACATTACCTTCATGACATTGTGTAATCTCAGTGTCACACTCTTGAATGATAACTCTGAAGATCAAACTGACCACTTAGCCTCATGCTGTTTTTCCCATCCATTGCTAATTATGATGTTTGCCTTTGTGGGACTTTTATGTGTTTGGCATTCAAATGCCTTTTCCACTTGTGGCCTCAGCTGGTGTGATCCTACTTCAGCAAGAAGGCATGAAGCAGGGCTGGTTTTGTTTCCGTGTTTCTCTTTCTATCCTTTCACCTGCCTGCTAGAGGTTGACAGTATTCAGTCAGAAACACCAGAAGAGTTCCTGCTAGGTCAGTGGACAAACATTCGAGCTCAGTAATATCCCTTACCTACCCTGTGCTGTGAAATTATTAGATAATGTCTGCAAAGTGCTCCAAAATTCTTGTATGAAAAGCAGCATGAGTGTGAAAAGTGGTACTAAAAGTACATTTAGAATCTTAAGTACATGTGTGCATGAGCTTGCATAGGTGGGTGAATGTACATCTATCTGCATGTTTGAGCATATGTACACGTGCATTCCCATGTATGTAAGTGCTGCATATCAGTACCATCCAGGGGACTTCTTGACACCTCTCCAGAGTTATGTTGGAGACTCTCTTTTTCAGTAGCTGGAATTGTGCTCTGCATTTTTCCCAAGAAAGTCAATCCAGAGCCGTTGCAAGGGAACACAGTGGTCCTCACATTATCCATGAAAACTGAAACAAATAAACTTTTATAATACATTGAAATATTCACTGAAAAAGATATGATCACATCCCCACAATTGTATATTCTGGCCTAGAATGCTCCAACAAATATCCTTGCTTTTAATTGCTTTCATTGCTCTCATTCTATACCTCTCAGTTGCCTAATAATGAACTGATTATGTTCTACTGAATAGTAGGTATGTACTCATGTATCTGTGTAGTACTAATGCAGCTGTATACCCACAGCCTTCTGAACATATAGTCAGCTATTGTCCTTTTTTTTTCTTTTTTCTGTTTTTCTAGTAGACCTCAAGTGGTTTGAGGTTTCCCTGAGTATATTCTACATTTCAGTATCTGTGGCTGCATCCAGTCTTATTTGTAGGATCTCTGTAATAAACAGACCTGGACATTTTCTGAGAATTCAGATTGAAAAAAACAAAAATTTCAGAATTTAGGCACATGATGTGGTTAGGAGATGGCACTCTTTTGGACTAGTGCCCAACAAAGATTGTCACAGTTTGTTCCACTGTTGAAGAGTTTTCAAGTTTCCTTCATTAAGAAAGCTATTTGCAATTCATTTGCAGTCAGTAAAGAACCTGGAGGACATTTTACAGTTATTTTTGTCCTCCTCTCGGTGAGCTGTATTCAGTAACAGATGTTGCTATATTTCTCTTGTACCAAGTTTGAAAAGTACTCCCACCCCCTTTGGGATGAAAAGCACTATATCTGTAAGCTTATTGTTATTCATGAGTGTCTTTGACACTTCACTGCTGTCACCCATGGAACTTTGCCCTGGTAATAAAGCCGCTAATAGTACATGATTGTCACTCTTTGGAAAGTAGTACAGTATTTATTGGGATAACACCAATGTTTATAATTTTTGGTTCAGTGAGATATGTTACTTGTGTATTATTTCTGAAGGAGTAATGGGGTTGCTGATGAAAAGATGGAGCTGATTTTGCAGAGTGTTGGGTACAAATTTCGAGTTGATGTTAGCAGAAATACAGAATTTACCACTTTTTAGGTATGATACTCAATGTGCTGTTATTTGGGGGCTTGTTGCATATATATCGTTTACACAAAAACTTTTAAGCCTGTGAAAACATGACATCATTCCCCCAGTAAATAATGTTGGGTGAGATTGGAAAAGAAGCCCATCTGAACATTCATTGCTAATTGCGTGTTAACGTTGAAGTTTACAGTCCTTTACTCCCTAATCTCTGTGCTTTAGTCCTTTGTCAGCTACTTAAAAAGCTGAAGAACAGAGCACCAGCTTCACAGAACAGGAAAGTGATATGTAAAAGAAACGATTATTGTTTAACTGCATATTTATGCCTGCTAAAACTATGCAGAATCTTTAAAATGCTTGTGTCAATTTTGCTAATGTGTTTTCCATTTTACCTTTATAGTGTTGTCATGCCAAATATGACGTAGATGGGATATCACTGCCCTAGATGTTTAAAAAACACACAGATGCAAAGGCAGCCATACAAAAGGATGGTGCCTAGCCAAAGAATGTACAGGCTGAAACAAAAAACAGAAGAAAGAAGGAAAAAGTTTAACAATGACATGTTTTGATAAGCATGGAAGTCAGAGTTTTAAGAAAGAATTTGAAGAGGGGAAAATTGCAATCTTGACTATACAAGTAACATAAGAAGCAGCATGGGAGGAAGTAAGAGAGTGCTTGTCTGAAAAGATAACACATAGACAGAAGAATAAAGTACCATGAGCCAGTCAAAGTCTGTTGCCAAATTCCTGATACTGAGTTAGATCATCTTCTGAGTTCATTTCAATTGTCTCCATAGATCTTGCACACAAACTCTTGTGCTTTTCCTTTTAAATAGACAATAATGCAGACATGCTTACATTTTTATTAATTTACAAATTTTCTTTACATTCTACACAATTTACTTCTGCTAGGAAAGCTTTTTTCCTATGCTAACTACAGTAGAGTCCAGTTGGTCTCAGCCTTTTATCCATGGGCTTTTGTGGACTGGACACCTCAGGGAGTCAGGAAAGAAAAATAAGCGTATATTTGCAATACAAACCAGAAACAGAAGATGTCAATGTAAACTGGAAAAGGCTGAAAATTACTGATACGAAGAAATCACAGTCTTCTTTTGGATAAGTGTAATTAAAAATAACTTCCAGCTGTGATCTCTGTAGGCTTTAGAGTTTTGCCGAATTAAAATTCAGTTTACCAGGTTCAGCTAAGTGAATATCATTGTACCAGAGTGACAGAAAAGCAGTAGAACAGACAAAAGTCACACCAAGAATCCCATTCTCCCATTCTTTGTTTTAATATTGTTCCACATAATTGCTGTTGCCACATACTTGCTATTGTATAATTCAGTTCTTTCAGAAGCATCTAACCAACAAAAACACCCAATCTGCCTGTTCATCATTATTCAGTCATTACAAGATGTCAGCACAGAAGACTAAATAAGCTGTACTGTGAGTAAAATGTAAGGAGAAAGTCTAAAGCAGTACATATTTGTCCTGTTGTCTCTTCTCCTTCACATATAATGTACTAATACCTTTGTCATAAACCAGCGGAAAGTACCAGTCTTTTTATTATGTTTTATAAACCAAGTTGGGTCTCTTTGGAAATAAGCTTCCAAAAGACCTAGTCTTTACATCATTTTGAATTAAGTCCTTTACAACTGATGTCAGTCGCTGTAATGTACGCCTTTAAAACCTCTTTACCTTCATAAACCAATAGATCTAAAATGTCTTAAGACTGATGTCATGGAGAAATATTTAAACAGAATTGTGTAAAACCTGCAGTTTCATTTCTATAAACCAAGTTTGCTTCCAGCAGTCTGGCTTTACAATTAAACCAGTTTCAGAATATTAAAGTTTTCTAGTTAAGACAGTGCTGTCTGGAAAGATTGCCTTTACAGTTAAAAGATTTCTTGCCAAGTCATTTTAGACTTGAGAGATGGATTGTCACTTGCCATGTATCACTGTTTAAGAAAAGCCCAGATAAAGAATTATGACAGGGAGTCGTGCATTTAAAACTGCAAATTCAGTCCAAGAGAAACAAGAACAATGTTTTATTAAACTTCATCACTTATGTAGTAGTAGTTTCTTTGTGTCTGAAATACAAGAGAATTAAAGAAAATGGAGAAAAAAAAAGCCACATATTAAGCTGAACTGAAAAAGATACATTTGTTGTGGATTAACACTGATATTATCTCAATTCTTTTGCCAGAATTAAAAAAAAAAAGGCTCTTTATTGTTTAATTCCACTAGGAGACCTGCATGAAAAAGAAGGCTTAATATCTCTTTCTCTCTTAAAAATGGAGAGAAAACCACAAATTAATTGTGTTAGGAAGACATGGCAGCTGATATCACTCAAAAAAAAATATGTTAGCATTGAAAGATGATTCTGCTAAGAGACTTGCTTGTTCATTTGTTCTGAGATCAGGTACAATGAGGATATGTAATACATCATATCTCCTCAGCCCACTAAAATTAAAATAAAAGGAATTCTTTGTATCTCATTGGTATTCAGACCTAGACCACTACAGAATGGTGTCAGTTACATAGTAAATTTCAACTGAAATATTTGCTGACAAATGTAAGATGTAATGACATTTATAGCACAGTAACTTTCTGTCTTTTGGACTAATAGCTGTATCACAAGGAGGGAAAGAAACAGTAAGAACCATGTTTCATATTGACTGCATTATAATAGAAACAAGGCACATGGATGCCATGGAAGCATGGATGCTTTTAGGGTATAACTGGCTATATAAGTATGCAGTTTAAAAGTTTCTTTTTTAACCTTTCTCATATTTTTGTTTTCCTCTTCCATTAAATCAGGGAAATTTTTTATTGTCACCTGCAAGCCACTAAATTACACAGTGTGATAGTTATTGGTAGCTGAAAATGGATGGGTGAAGCTAAGTTGGAGGAGTGTAATGCATCAGAAGTAACACAGATATCATCATTGGTAAGAGACAAGATTATTGATACTTGCTTATCTCATGAAATATTCCCCATCTGTACTGTGATTCAGTTAGTTAGTAGACCCTAAGTGAAATTGCATAACAAACTTTGCTTTTCAAAATGGAGTAGTTAATATACATCTCACTAGAAGCCTTTCCTATTTAAGAAATCACAGTGTCTTGGACCTATTTTCAGAATAAATGTATATAGGAAGCTTAGCTAGCACGAGGATGGGGATGGTGGAAGAAGAGAAAGAAGAAACATGTAAGAAAATGTAAAAATCTGATATAAAGAATAATAATGTTAATTACAAAAATAATTTTTAGTACTGTGGGTAAAGGAAGATAAGAGTTAAATTACTTGGCAGGAACCTCTGCTAGAAAGGTGATTAACAGTATCTCTTTTTCCCATTTAGCCATGTCATTCAAATGAGAAATACCTGCAGATGTAAATACGTATTTTAGAAACAGATGAAATTTCCTTGTGAGTTGATTTTACAGATCAGTTTCCAGCTGTTGTTGGCTTATGGCTGTTATGAGATTTACATCTCTTGGTTCATGCCCATGAACAAAGTGTCATCTGCAGTCTAGCTCTCATGTAACTGAATTTTAAGATGATAATTTAATATCCTCATTTGTATTTGTCATAACAAAACACACAAATACAGTGGAAGTGAGAGCCTAGCAGGATGTGCCTGGCTGGGAAGGCCACAGACGGGAGTTTCATGCTGTCCCTAAAGCTCTGCCGAGGTACTGTTGATCTCACCAGAGACACAGAGAGTGGCCGTAGGGTCAAACTCTGTCCAACTGAGCAGTGATTTTGTTGTGGAAACTAAATGTGGCCTGCATTATTTCCAGCAATGAGACTCATTTTTATTGTATTCCAACATAAATAACACTGTCTTTCATTTCTAGGGATCGTAGTGGCCTGTGCTGTGCTGATATGTCTTATACTCTACCTCACGGTAGGTGAGGAATATCAGAGAGATCTCTTCACCACAAATTAATTATAATGATATTTAAAATGCTACCCTATACTTCATAACTAGGAATTAAGTGCAAGACACAGCAGCAGAATATGTTTCCCAAACAGCTATCTGGCAGAATCAATGGAAAGAAATGGGAGGATAGCCCATAGTAAACCTCTGTTTGGGTTAGAAAATGACCATCATAAGGAACACACAAACACACACAGATACAAACGAATAACCCCCTGCCCAGAACTTGGGATGCTAAGCAGTAATATGCTATTAAAAAGATAACATACTTCAGTGTACTTAGGTATTTGTAACTAGTCATTGAACCACTGATGGAGGCTGGGCATTAAAACTGAACCCCCTTCACTAAACTGGGCCCCTGAAGCTAGAAAGTACCAAAAGGGAACCTAGACTTTAATTTAGTAGATTGTAAATATGTGTTCTCTGTTCAAACTCAATCTTTATGAAAAAGTTTTCAAATTGCCTTGTTTTCAGGTCAGGGTAGGTTGTAGGATAGAATATAATAAAAAGTTAAGATTAAAAAAATACCCTACATAAAAAGTAAAAAGCATTAAAAAATTCACCTTAGTTCTTCTTTACCTTTCTTTTAGATGGATGTCTTTGAATAGCATAGCTTTAATAAGGGCACATCACAAAAAATTCCAAGTTTCCAATGCAATGGTATCTGTTTATCTTTCCAACTGGTGAGGGAAGAAGGATGAATTTGAAACGGAAAACTTACCACCAGGTAAAAAAGTTGTGTTAATGAGTTAACTTTTCTCTTGTGTCTGCTTTCACACTCAAACAACAGTGGAACAGGCAGATCAAGTGGAAGGATGCATAAACAGTCTAAGACAATCAAAATGAAAGGATGGACATCCCTGCTGAGTAAAGACAAACAAGATATACAAATAAGTTGCACTTTAATGATTATATAAATTCTTTTTAAAAATAAGCCAAGCTATCCAGGGGTCCAAATGCCTTAATTCATCCTTTACATTTTATAGCTTCTTAACCATACATTCCTCGGTCACCTTTTTTGCTTCCTAGTATAGTGAACATACCTTCACAACAACACTTGAAGTATGTTTTCACTTTATTGGTGGAAATATAATCTATTAAGAAACCTATTGAACTGAAATTCAATGAACAGATCAATAATTTCTGTGCCATGATGTTTTTCAAAAACCTTAAAAAAACTCCTGAAGTTATTTCATTTGTAATCAAGAATTTTTTTACCTACATGGAATAAGTTCTTTTGACAGTATCATCTATTAAGCTAAACTGTGTACTACTAAACTGCCTAGCAGCTACGTTCTTTCCGATGACAGGTTGAATGAGAGACTCTGAAAGTGAAATCCATTTTTCTCATTAAGACTGTATTAGAGTCTCAAAAGCAGTTAACCACCCAGCCTTTGATGTTTATTACCACTTATTTGCATACAGTCTGGCAAAAGCAGATTCACTCCTCAAGCAGAAATCACATTTTACGTATCAGATAAATACCCATGACATTCAGTGAGGTGTCCTGTGAACTTTAGAAGAAATTTTACTAAAATAATATAAGCAAATTGCAAATGAGTTCCCACATCTGGCTTGAACTCATCTATCATTCATTGTAACACGAATAAATGAAGACATTCATCACAAAGCATGCAACAGAAATTGTGTTCTCCTATAGATATAATTAAATACTCATAGAAGGCTAACTACATAATAGCTTCCAGACCTTTTATTTCATGCCAAAATTCGATGGCTCCATCCTCATATGTTCCTAGTCAGAATCATTGTGAACCCTCTCCAGTTTCTAAACATTTATTGCTAGTGCAGTAATAATAAACATCTTGCATTTATAAAATGTAATGTTGCCTAGAATTTTTCATTTTTCAAGAATGTAGATCACACTGTCTAATGGCTCTCATATGTCCAGCATGCCCATGAACAATTTGTCTTCTGAGTGGAGTGTTAATCTGACACCTCAAGGACAGAGCTGGTTTCAAGAAGACTCTGAGAAAAGCTGGAATATTTCATGTGTTGCAATAACTACTGAAAGTCCAAATATACTTATTTCAGGATTACTCAAAGCTCTGGATTATATTACTTCTGCTTTTCAGTGTTTTGTTCAAATGGGAATTATTAAAGATGCCAGGAGCTTTTTTTTTTTTTTTTTTGGTTTTCAGTGTATGTCAAAAATAATTAAGATAATTTTGTACCTAATAATGACATCTATTGTACAGTCCTGAACTGGATTTAGGGAAGGGTATGTAATAAGTTTGCTAGATTTCTAATATGCTTGGAGACACAAAAAAGTATACACCCAAATATGAAGAACACAAGCTGTCTCCTGAGTAAAGCTGAAAATCAAGATATGTTCTATCTTCAAAGTCTTCTATCTCTAAAACAATGACGGCTGGTTCTTCCTGTGCCTTTAAAGCTAGTGTTTTTTCCATAATGACACTAAGCTCAAGAATTAAAGGTGCTTTATTTTCTAAATAGAAAATAACAGAAGTTAAGATGTAATGAAAATGAAACTCAAACTGAAAAAATACTCCTTCCTTCTAGTGTAACAGAACTGCACTGAATGAAGAATTATTTTTTTAGGCTTGTTTGCATGTAAGCCAATCATATTTATATTTGCTTGCTTACAAGAGGATCCAAAAGTTTAGCTGGCAAACATGGGTCAAGGAACTGAATCACGTGATTTACACTGCTTCTTGCCAACCATAGAGTATTTTGCATTAGAAAAATGATGACCAAATCCTAGAAGTATTTGTATCATAGTTACATTGGCCACTGGCTGTGATAGTGTCTCATTCAACATTAGATGCCCACATAACTCATTCAAAGTGCAGATCATGTGTCTTATTGTTGGCTATGTTGTTTGGGGTGAGAGGAATCATTGCCTTAAATTGGAACTTGATGGTCTTTAAGGTCCCTTCCAACCCAAACCATTCTATGATTCTATGATTCCATGACTATGAAGTGAGCCTGAAGTGACCAGCTAAGATGAAGATACTTGCCTGGAGCTAGATGACCCTTTCTTTGTTTCTCCTCAGTGATATTAAGTACATGAAAGACAGTGACTGTACCGAGTGTTCCAGCAGAGCTCAGTGTTATCTTTAGTGACCATTCCTATATGACTGTTTTCTAGACTGAAAAAAGGAGAAATCCAAATGTTGCTCCATTCATGAGTCATGCAGAGCTTTCTTCTGCTTTGAATAGAGAAAATCCATATTTTGGCCTGGGAAAATGTTTACCCTGTGGGGAAACTTGGATGTTAGCTACAATCATATAACTTTTTGAAGGAGAATGTTATCTTTCCAGTGTATAGCTTTATTCCTGACTTTATCATTTATTTGGGTTATATTTTCTAGACTTCAGTGCCACAAGAACACTGCTGACACAGCAGGAAATAGATAGATGGAGTGTAACTGGGGAAGTTTTGTTTTTATGAGCTGTTCTGTTTGTTTTATGAGGAGGACACAATATTTTAGCTGTGGTGCTCTGGTCATGCAGAAGGCAAAAGAAGTTTTCTTCACCTTCTACAGACCACGCGTTGCTTTATCAATGGAACTCCAATGTCAAATTTCTGAAATCTGTAGGTCAATGAGACCTAGAAATTTAAAAGCTTAAGTCCCTGTTGAAAATGAGAGTTGTACTGTGAGAGGCAGGTAATTTTGTTGTTGTTTAAAGTGTTAATCAAAATCAGTTCTTACTAATTGCTCTATGAAAGAGTTAGAAATTAATTTAGATCTCACGGCTCTTTTCTTGGCTCCAGGACTTCAATGACAAATCTGTTTTCCTGGTTGTCTAGAAAGTGTGCATTTTTAAATTGTTTCAAAACACTTTGTATGTTTTCTGTCTCCAATTTGTCATTTCATTTCATCATCCTTTTCTTGCCAAGCAGTCCATTGTTTGGCTGAGAAAAAAAAATATTTAATTGAAGCTCACATTTTGCTGTTACGAAAGAACGACTGGACCTGAAAATTCCATTTAGGTACAGTCTTTTCCCCAGACTCTATAGAATCCATAAATCTGCACTCACTCAGACTTTGAGCTTGTCATTCATATAGTTCTAATTAAAGTAAAAGTCTTTAATCTGACTGTAACAATGTAATAATTTCTTTCCAGAAAATGACAAGAGTTGCAACCAAAGAAATTGTCAAAACATTTTACAGTGATGTTTTTAATCACATAATGATTCTGCTTTTAATTTATCTAGTTACAGAGGTATTTATTTGACCATTTTCTTACTTTTCTCTTGAAATATTTTTTTGTCTTATATTTCTTTGACTTAAATTTTGGTAACAAGTCATACTTGAAAATAGTATAGAGCACACACTACTGAGACTGAAACTCTGTTAATATGTTGCATAAATACATCCACAGTAACTGCAGCACCTGGAAAGATTTCAAGTATCACTTCTGAATCACACTCTGATACCGTTTATACTCATATGTGATTCTTGGAATATCTTTTCCTTGTCACGATCCAGCATGACTGGAAAGCAATTCCTTGGGTACTGCTGAATCTCAGGAGAGAAGTGTATACAGGATGATTAGGTGCTCAAGGAATGTTTTCTTTTTTGGAGTAGCGGGAGTCTAAATTATTCTCATCAGCTTAAAACAGTTACATCTGAGGTTAGCTGTTCACGTACTTTGGGTCTGAGTTGTGACTGAGAAGGGATCTGTCCCCAGTAAGGACACCTGGTCACAAGGACTGGCTATAAAAACCTGGGATCACTGGAGCGGGGATTACCTTGAAAGCAAACTTTTCCTCCCAATTTAGCATTTGGGATGTAGCATTTGTGTGAAATTTTCAATAACTTTCATAACACCCACAAAAACTTTTTCTGTAATCCATTACTATCTTCCTACACCAGCTACAACATCATCAGGAGTTTTCTGTTTGTTTTATCTACCACTCATTCCTGCATCATTCTAGAGAAGCCTTGACCAAATGCTGAACAGCAAAATTGGCAGTCGGTGATGTGTAATGTTGAATAGACATGTTACCATGTTACTCTGTGTGTGCACTTACTTTCCTGATTTAGCACAGTATTTGGGTACTTTACACAGATGTCACTTCACATTCTCCATATTGAAGAGGAAAAAGAAGAATTTGTTTAACTTTCTTAACTTTCATGTATTTATAGTAAAAAAAAATGAACCAAAGAAACAAACCAAAAAAAAACAAAAAACAAAAAAAGGCTCTCTAAAAATGAAATTTTCAAGTCTAATAATCTCTCTGGTAATTCTGCTCTTTCTGACGCATGGCTTTATAGGCCAGAAGTATAAAGCTATGAAATGTTTAAGTCAGTTGCCGTATTATGATTTCTAGTAAAGTTGTGCCACGACAGCCTTTAATATGAGAGATGGAAATTGGTTTTTGGGTGGTGTACTAATTCTGGAGTCAAAGAATTTGCAAGATGACCAAATTTATGAAGTTAATATAAACCTTAAGCCAAAATGCACTAGGCTGCTCTGTGCTATTATAGTCACATCACTTCAGTTCTTTTGAAAGTGCAATTTTAACCATGATGAAATGAATAGTAAGGTATGCAACTAATCTTCACCACCTAAAAAAAAGATTTTTTAAGTGGAAAATCAGGAAAAAAATATTATTGAAAGGTTTGTTAGGTTTTGTGTTTTTTTAGTTGAAAACTATAGTGAAGTTCTTAGTATTTAAAACTATTTCTACAAGTAATACAGGAGATGAAAATACATGTTTTAAAACTTTACCTCTAGTAATACAGACTGTCAAGTTTATCTACAATCATGCCATTCTGGAGATAACATTAATCCGTCACTAAAAATGTGACAATTAATATAGCACATAAATATTCACTAAAATTTTATTTTGTGTTTATTAGAATGTTACACTGAGGACATTCTAATAAACAGAAATCAATATTTTTTTTAATTCTAGAAACCTAAATGCTTTCTTAATGTGCATTCACTTTATTTACTTTTTAATATCTACATTGAAAACATTTACAGTGAGATTAGTAACTGCAATTATTCATTATTATTTATTAAATCTCAATTACTTCTTAGACAATGGACAGACGTGGACACTAAGGGGAAAATTTGTGTAACTTACATTACATATTTATTCTTCAGTAAAATGATTTAGGCCCTTAAAGGATCTATTTCTCTCTGTTGGCTGTAAAATCTAGACAACAAGCTTATATGCACATGGCTACATAGTACAATATATTTTAGTCAATGGAATGCTATCTGATTTTCCATGAATGACATTTTGTAGGTAAAGACCTTTCTTTTTCTGTAAATCAACAATATTAGTTTTGTTTTTAAAAACCTTTTGTCTTTTTGGTATTTTTATTATTGAAAAAGTAAATCAAATCTAGTTCAGTAAGGAAAAAAACTTACTGCTACAATTTCTCCTTTTCCCAAAAAGTTTCTGAAAAACAATCCTCAAGGATTAACAAAAATATTACTTCTTAAGTGTTTATTCTGTCAGTATTAGTGCACTTTTTTCTTACAAGTAATATTATTCTATCCGTATATGTTTGCTGACATCTATTTGACATTACCATTGCTAAGATGTTTGAAATTGTACAGTGCAGGAAATGATGATAGTAAACAATTTGGGAAGGTTAATAATAACAATGATATTTGAATTTTGTTTGAAACATCTACCTGATGAAGCTAATTTTTTTATTATTCAAACAAACCATGCACAAAAATAAATTCAGGAATGAATTAAGCTGCAGGTGGCCATGCTGCACGATAGTGCATACTGGCTTAAAGATGTTTCGATGAGTTGTGTTGAAATTTTCTAAAACTGAATACTTATGAAACTTCCAGAGAAAGACAGGTTATTACCTAAACAACTGAAAAATTAACTGCACTTGCAGTGCACATATATGGTTTTGTTTGAAAAGCTGTTTGAAATATTCTAATTTTTAAACCACTAATTCAGGCATTTGCTCTGCATTGAAGATCTTACAAGCCCCAGCAATTCCTAGCCCTCTTTACTCTTAAGGCTACTGTATTTCATTTAGCCTCATTATTTTCAATTACACGGCATAATAGGGATTTCCAGCATGACACATGGGGAGGAATGAACACAGCTCCTATAACTTGTGAGTGTATAAAGGGCATATAAGAGCTTTTTGCCTGGATGTTATACTACAGACTGGTAGGATCTCTTGTATCCCAATGGTTGGTGAGCTTCAGAATTATTATCCATTTCCCATCTGTTTCTGTTTAAATATGCAGCTGTATTAGCACAATTTCTAAGTGTGTCTTGTTATTTTGACCCAGTGCACTCTAATTTACATAAATATGGAACAGAAAGGAGCTTCAATCAATAACTGGAATCAAAATCTGGATCCAGATGCTCTCCACTCTATTACTATGAAATAAACTCTTCCACATACAATTGGCCTCCAGTTTTAAATCTTTGTCTCTTTAGATCTATCTTTTACTATCATTCAGATAAGTCAACTTCATCAGGATTTATTCTGAAAATCCACATATACTGAAGGTCTGCACAAAATCGGTATACCACTCTCTTAATGACTTTTGTGGTAGATTGGACCAAACTTTCTACAGTTAAGACTTTGTAGTAAAAATAAGTTAAGCTTGTTAATCATTCACACCATGTGGACTGAAAGAAAATTCCTTAAAATAATAAAGCACTCGTCTCAGTTTCATAATATGAACAGAGATATAAGCAGTAGCAAAATAAACAAATATGTTTCTAATTGTGACCTTTAGCAATAAGTAAAAAGCGGATGAGGTAAACCACTAATGAAACCAGTATATTTTGGAACAATGAATAGCTCTTGTATTTGTTTTCCATATGTGTTGACTCAGTTAGAGGTTCATCAAGGTCTTCTTCTGAATTATCATTTAGGTTTTTCTGTGGTCAAGTAATCTCAGGTTGCTCTAGATTTACATCAATATCACAGATAAAACTGGTTAATTCCTAAGCTTAGAATTAAATTGTCCCATCCCTGGAGGTGTTCAAGGCCAGGCTGGATGAGGCTTTGAGCAACCTGGTGTAGTGGGAGGTGTCCCTGCCCATGGCAGGGAGTGCTGGGCCTAGATGGTCTCTAAGGTCCCTTCCAACCCAAACCATTCTGTGATTCTACAATTCTAAATCAACCTTTCTGTCTCTCTTTCTCTCTCTTTCTGTCTCTTTCTATTTTATTTCCACACAGTGTTCCAAAATATCTCAAGTAGGAAGTGTGTAAATATTTAGATTTTATTTTCCAAAAGAAACTGTATTATTATGCATTCAGGTATGACTATGGGGGTTTCCAGATCCTGCCTACTGAGTCAGGATACTAGACTCTGAATGTTTCTGGAAAAGTCAAGACTTAGAAACCTCATAATATTTAAGCTACTGAGTATTTTATTATAGCAATACTTGAAAAACTAAACCAAAACCAAACCCTTATGCTATGTGTACACACACATATATGTACACATATAGCTGTGTGTATGTATGAATCCTGACAACCTCCAAACAGGATAATTAAACATATTGGACTTTCTAACCCTGTAGCTCACTTCTACATGGTAGGGGCACTTAAGAGCCCTGAAGTCTGAGCTTCTTCAGCACCTTTTTTTAATAGATGTCAAATAGAAAACTCCCTGGTATTTGTTGGAAGAAGTTTTGATATTGAGCCATTCTTGCCAAACTCTTATGTGCTAGCAAGTTGTCATTTTCTAAAAAAAAAAAAAAAAAAGTTTTCAGAAGATTTCTAGTTAGCCAAACTCTATTACGGGTTATAGGCACAACTACCAATTTCAGCAGGAGTCTAAAGTGTCTATCTGTACACTTAAGGAGAATGAAGAAATAAAAGTGCTGGAATTTTGTAATTTACTTTTGTTGCACATGTAGCCCTCCTGCCAGGTGTCAGTGGTAGTAACCAGGACTAGGTTCAATAAGATGTCTAGGGGACTCCTTCTGAAATAAATATGAATGGTGGCTTGATCCCCCACCTAAACCACCAACATTTAGGAATTTAATAATCTAACCTTTTACAGGTGTTCCTTCTCCCCTTGCAAGCATGCAGGAGTTCTGAGAATATGAAACCACAAATATCTTTTATTTGGGAAAATACAATAAGTATATAGTTTCAAAAAGTACGGAAAACCCACACAGTGTACTGGGGATATGACCAGCTTCACAGTTCCATTTATTAGTCACACAGCTCTTATGGTGTAGCACTCTTCAACAGGCAAAATATCCTAACATCAAGCCAGGCCCTTGGGATGACTATGCTCTACAGCTTTTTTTTACTTCTGTAAGGTCTCCACTACTCTTGTCATGCTATCACTTTTTTAAAATTATTTTTTTTTCTGAGGTGTCAGATATAGCATTTAGACTATTGTTTTTTGGTCTTAGGTGCTGCTGTTAATCTGTTCCAATAAATTCAGCTCCAACAATATTGGTCATTGCAGAACCTGTACACCACTGTCTGAATTTCCTGCAAAAAAAAAAAAAAACCTTATGTAAAGAAACGGATAATGACCAACAGCTAAAGGAGAAACAGAATAATGAATGATGTAGGATCAGTTGTAAGTACTTGTTTCTGTATAAGAATGGAGAACTTGTTAAGCAACAAAATGGTGTCTTATTTTACAGAGTACAAGTCAGTGGAATTGACTGGTATGTTCTGCTGATTTTTTAATATTTTCTGTTGGTTTTTTTTTCAAAATCTTAGTTAATTTTCTGAAAAATGGGCACTCATAATATTAAACCTATTCCTCCATGCTACAGTGGGAAGTTTAAAAGAATACAGCAGTGAAAAAAATGAAAAATAGAAGATATTTTGAGAATCTAGAAATATCAGTCAAGAAATGACAAAATAAGCTTCAGTTAGACATGAATTCTAATGCACAAAGGGAAAATTAATCAGAAATACACACACACAGCAAAATAGAATATGCCCAAAGACTTGAAAAGAAAGAATAAAGAAATAGTATATTTCAAAGATGTTTATATCAGATAGGAATTCATAAGATGTCATGGTGGCTTAAGCAAATGTGATATTGGTCTGCCTGCATAGGAACATCTCATTGTGTCATAGTCCTTGAATATAAGTGGCTATGCTACAGCACAGGGACTATTCAAAAGAGTGTAGACAAATTGGAAAGGACTTCACAGATGTGAAAGAAAATATATGGGGCGAGATGTTGATTAATGAGGGTTGTGCTTATGTTGGCTCACTTTAAAAATTAAATCCACACGCATACAGCATAAATACATAAATATAAAGGGCAAAGAATTATTGTTTGCTGAAATACAGGGAAGTACAGTTAAAAGTGCATTAGAAGGGAGTTAAAGATAAGACGAACAGCAGGGAATACCTCTCCCAGTGAAACAGTCTCCTGTGTGAGATGAAAGGAACTTTTTCACTTGGGGTATTTAGAACATGGTTGCATGAAGGGAAGGTGTCTCACACCCCTGCAGTTTCATGGAGGCAAGAGTTTGGGAATTTTGGACCAAAATTCTGATCAATGTAAGAATGTCATTACTGGTCCCAGGCATTGTTCAGGGAACTTGATATTGTTCTGAAGGAGACTTGGAATGACTTTTCTATGAGCTGAAATTCTCCTGCCCCTGTTTAGATGTCTTTGTGTGACACTGAATTAACTGTCAGTGTGAAAATTGCAGATCCATTAATTATTATGGATTTTTTTATTTATACCAATTTTATCAGCTAATGGGAGTGACTGGGTTGCCATGTGAGCCTTGATGGACCCGTAATGCTGGTACAGAAGTCCACACTGCTGCTCGTTATCAGTTGTTGTTGTTAAAGCTGCAGGCAAATGGCATGGCTGGGCTGCGGGGCTGGCTCTGGCGCTAACTGAACAGAGCACAGAAACCTGCAAGACATGACATGAGAAATTGCTGAACACACCAGACAACAATGTAAGAAGTTGAAAAAAGTAGCAGACAATGCTGTGAGGAATGGCTGGATTTCATAATTGATTAAAGGGGCATTATGTGAGGAACAACCAAACTTCAGAGATAATGAATTGTGTCTGGATGAGCTACTAATCCAGTTTTTCTGGGAGTGGTCCTGCATTTGATTGCCTCAGCCTAATCAGTAAAATAAACCACATCTGTTCTTATGACCATACCACATGAGTTGAATATGCTTCCATTGCCAGGAAGCCTGGGATACTAGGGGTGACTATCCCAAACTGTTGTCATCATAACGGTGCCCACTCCACTGACATCTACTCACTGCTTTCTACCACTTCTCAGTGTAGGAGATAGCTAAATTAAAGCTATATCTTTTCTGATTGCAAGGTAAATATGTCCTAAACATGAGTTGGAAGCCACAACTGAATCCGTCCTCTATTTCTAAACATGCTTAAGGATTTAGAACTTTCTTTGATTGCATACAACAGTATTAGAATCATTTGTAAATGTACTGTCTACAAAAAGCTGCCAGCAAGTTCAATAACAGTAACAAGAATAAAATCATACCAATAGCAACAGCAATAGCAATAACAATAGGAAAAGCAATAGCAAGACAACGAATTGAAGTACTAACCACCAGTAACCACATAAATATAGAGAAGAATGTGCAACATCACAGTAGTTCAGAGGCAAGGATTAAAAGGGTTAAAACACTGGGACAGTAGAGAGGCTTGTCTTTCATCAATGTCCATCAACAATTTAATCTGTAAGGCTAAGCTCCGTGCACACATTTGCACCTCACTTAGCTGTTACTCTACTCTGGGAAGCCTGGTTAAGAAGAGTGAGGCTGTCAAAGAAGTTTTTATGTAACTCACTGACATTTATACCTACCATGTCCCACAGGCTTTATAAAGAGCACTGTTCAGTGCCAGTAACGTTACATCTTGGTGGGTGAACATGATACAGCCATGCTGAAAAAGAGAAATAGATTAAACCACAACTTTGGAAACTAAATCCTATATTTCTGGAAAGAATAATTTTGGCCTGGATTATCCTGGGGAGGATCAGTTGTCTTGGTTTTTATTTCTTTCTTTTTTTCCCTTAAAAAAAATTAAAATGTGCTGAGTTCTTTAACTTCCATCTGAAACCACTTCAGAGCTGAGCAGAAGCAACCTTGTTTTTATCAAGACTTGATCTTAAGCAATCAGGGGAGATATTTGGATTACTGATCAGAGCTACTCCATTGCTCAGCATAACACATTTCTCTGTCTTCCATTTCATAGTTCTTGGCCTTTGTCCAGCTTCAAAGCAAACCATCATGAAATTATTCTTTTTCTTTTTTCTTTCTTTTTTTCCTTTTTTTTTCTTCCAATACAAACTGTATTAATTTGCAGCAAGAATCAGGGCATTATTTTAGAATTACCTCCACATTCCTGGGTCTGCATTCTGAAATGAATACCAATAATAGATCTAATGCAAAGCCCCTGATATCTATGAGGATCTCTCTACAGAGTTTATTATAAATTATTATAAATTACAGAGTTTATTATAAATTATTATTAATTTAATAATCCCATTGGAGAAAGGTGTATGCCTTTGCTTTACACATTTATGCCTAGTCATAGTTTCCTAAATGCTGCCCTTGCTTTTGAAAATATGTCAGAAGGCTGGCTTGGGAGGTGGAGGTTTTTCTGAATGCCATTCTGTTACAGACAAAGCCAGGAAAATCCTGAATGAGCTCCAGGAAGAGAGAAATTTGCCAAGACCCTAGCTGAAGCAGGAGGTTCCAATTTGTTTGGACACTATGTAATATGTGCATCAGCTTCTGAGGGAGCAGGAAAAACTGAAAAAGGCACAAGATACTCTGTAATGCTTGAATGTCGTGTTTACTTTTACCTATTTGAACATTTTGGCTTCATTAAACTACGAGACAGATCTTTTCAAACAGAATGCAGACTGTGCTGGTGGTGACACACAGTCATCAGGATGATGTCATATTTGGGATATTTTCACAACCTGCTAGCAAGAAGAGAAAGCAGATGCATCTGTACCCCAAAATAGGAAAGGAACCGAGCTGGAGCTAACTGAGGTATATAGCTATGTCTGGGTAGTTCAGAGATGGGTAATTACAGCTTAATTGGCAGGATCAATTTTGCCTAAAGAAGAGACCATGGAAGTAACATGGATGCAGTGCTCTGGGCATGTAGGGCAAGGATACGGAGGGACAGGAATATGTTGCCTTCTGAGGCTGACCCATCTAAAAGGCTTTTCTTCTATATCCTTCTGTAGTAAAAAAAAAAAAAAAGCATTCAACACCTCAGAGGATTATTAATCCCTCTTAAAATAGGTGTTCTGGATTCATGAGGAACATCACTTTACGGCCCATCACCTTTCTTGTCTCTGTAGAGGAAATTTTGACATCTTGCTTAGATTGAATATGAGAAAAAACTTCTTTACAGTGAGGGTGACAGAGCACTGGAACAGGCTGCCCAGAGAGGTTGTGGAGTCTCCTTCTCTGGAGACATTCAAAGCCCGCCTGGATGCGTTCCTGTGCGATCTGATCTAGGTGTTCCTGCTTTGGCAGGGGGATTGGACTAGATGATCTTTCGAGGTCCCTTCCAATCCCTAACATTCTGTGATTCTGTGATTCTGTGATTCTGTGATTTAGCAGATGAGTTAAAATCAGCCTAAGATAGCCTTCAAGACAGGCTCTACTGGATCCATGATTCTGTGAATGTAACGAGATATAATTAGCTCACTCTTTTCTCCCTGTTATTTTTATATTTCACTGGAATCATCCTCTGTGGTCCAACACATGTAGGTATTAGAAGTATTTCTACAAAAAAAAAAGTATACTACAGCTCCCAGAAAATTGCATTTGGTTCATTCTGGACCCTCTGAAAACCAAGCTCCTCCTGTGAAGAACTTTCAAAGAAAGCAGCAGGGCTAACTGTGTCTGGTGAGTCCTGTTTGTCATGGATGTACTGCTTTGGTGGGGTACTGGGAGAGGAAAGGATGAGGAGGGTGGGTTGACCATGTTGGCTGTATGAAAGCATGTAACTAAGTGCATGACTGGACATTGATTTAAACCACGTGTGATCAAAGTCAGTGTTTGGAAATGTGGGGATATAGCCCTCCCAGCTATGCATGTGTTACCACAAAGGGGCCTAAAAATTAGCTGCTATGTCACTCAGGAAAAAGGTGTGAAGGTGTTTGAATTTTGCTTAGAAGTAACCGTAAAAGCAGATAGAATATAACAAACTATTGGGAAAGAAGAGAGAGGATCCTAGGGGGTTGTTAAGGCTCTGATGTTCTTGAGCTTGGAATACAACATCTTCTGCTGCAAAGATGGTGTCAGCTAAATTAGGAAAAATATAGGAAGAAACATCAAGGATGAGCAAATATAGTAAAAGGCAAATACAAGTAAATTAAGATAGCAATGACACCTCTATTTGTATGGAAAAGACATATGTTATTCTGAAATGTTAAACTTGAATTTAGTCAGACTAACACTGGAATTAAGTACCATTCAGTGTAATGACTTAAAGTAGAACTCATGCAAAAAAGTTACAGAGAGGAAAATAAAAATTTGCAGAAAGATGCAATGATTTTGATTTTGTGTGAACTACCCCTTTTTTTCCCTCAAAAATGTTTTGAATATTGGCAACAGATTTTTAAATCAAGTTTAGCTTTAGCTTTAAATTTTGATTTAAATTTAAGAAAAAAAGAAGAGAAAATAAATTAAAAAATAAATATAAAAAGAAAAGGGAATAAAAAAAGAAAAAGGAAAAACAAAAGAGAAAAAAGAAAAAAATAATAAAAAAGTTGCATATTTTTTCAGAAAAATAGCTGTTCCCAAATTTCTCATTAAAAAATAATTGAACTAAATTTATTGTATCAATTCATTAGCCTAAGAAAAAAACATAAACTTAGTAAAAGTTTTGAGTGCATGAAAAAAAAGGGATGCTGTTTTACAGTTACTTCCCTCATTCAGTCAAGGTATTGGCCTCAGCAAAATCTGAGGACAACCTTCTTGTATTACCTACCCCTTTGACTGAACTTCTAATCTTCAAAGCCTGAATTAAGAATAGATTTTGTAATACCTCCATAAAGGTACAGTAGCTGGGCTGGGCACGTGGGAACCTGGCATTCCTGAGGTAGCGTGTGCTGTGGAGCATACTGGCTGTGAAGAACATCTTTTGTGGGATATTAGGGGGAAAGAGGTGGACAGGAAAGCTGTAAAAAGAAACTAAACAAAAAAAATACAGCTTAAAAAACCCTTTAGTCATCCTAGCACTGATTTTCAAACCTAATCTCATTATTTTAATTCTTCCATATGTCATGCTAAAAAAATCCAATATTGCGCACACCAATAATCAGACATTAGATAACAAACTTTTTTCTTTTTTTTTCTTCCCATTTCAGGTAATTTGTTTCTGACTCCTTATGTGTTTATTGAAAGTAATTCATATTAGGCATTTCAGCTCTTTCCCTCTCTGTGTGTATGTTTTTCTTCAAATGGCCACTTAACTTGAGTTTAGCCTTGACCTCTTTATGTGATTTTAGTATTTCATTTATCTAGCCGCAATGAATCTTGTACTAAAAGGGACAGAGCCTGCAGAAATATAAGATTTTATGAACTCCAGATAGAATACACACACTCCAGCTTGCAACAAATCGTCATTTTCGTGAGGGTTAGGAACAGAGCTTAGAGTTAAGAATTTCATGACCTTTGGCAGTATTCTTCAGTGATTTTTCTCAATGGAAGTGATATATTGCAGATATTTTGTGTACTGTGTGTTCCTTTTTGAAGATTTTAAGACAGCTTGTATGAATCTACACATGGAAAGCTATAGTTGCAGAGCAATAAAAAGTTATGGCTGATCACTTGAGATTTTATTATATTAGGTAATCGCCTGGAAATATTATTGTTGCATGAATCTTACTGAATCTTCAAAACATCCTTCCAACAATCTTGACAACTATTGATGATGAAGTCTTCGGGAAAGGGCTACTTTCAGTGTCTGGTACAACAAAGCCCTGATTCTGTTCAGTGTGTCTCTATTTTGCTGTAATAATATGTTTAAAAAACCCCTGTCTCTGTAAATATTGTGTATCTAGGAGAAACAATAGATTAACAATTAAAAGTGCTCTTAAGGTTTCACACTCTTTGTCTTAGCAGAAAAAGTGTCATATACTCCAAGTCCCACAACACCTTGTGACATAATTGAGATATTCCAAAAGATGTAGATTTAAGTAAGAAGTCACGTGAACGTCGTTGTAGCCAGGGCCGAGAATTAAGCAGAGGGGCTGGCAAATGCCTTGCCTGTACCACGTTGCTTAGTGCAGAAGAATCTTGTTTCTTCTTGCTCCTCCTGGCCCACCCAGCCAACCGTAATGCTTCTCACAAAGTGTATTCTGTCTGTCTGTGTGAGAGGTTGTCATAGTCTGGCCACTCAATTCAAGCCAGCTAACTGCTCATAATCAAAAAGAGCTCTTTTAGCTCCAAAGATAGAGGCTTGTGCTTTAAATCTTACTATGTAGATTCAACAGAAAATGGGGTGTGGAAAAACAATTCAGAAGCCAGAGGAAGAGAGAGAAAGGTATCAGTAAGTAAGAAGTTTACGTTTCAAGTTTAAGATTTAAACATTTAGTAGGAACAAGCTAAAATGGGAGCACAAAACAGAAACCAAATTATGTCTGGGACATAAGGAAGGGGAGAAGGGGTAAGTGAATAAATGAGTAGGAAATGGAACTTGCATAAAAAGCCTGAATGATATCACATAGTGATAACAGTGTGATAAGCCTTAAAAATGAACATAGCCCAGAGATTACTCAGACAAGTAAGGAAAAGGTCGATGCAGCGATCCAGGTCAGGAAGCTGTGATGAGATCTGAGCAGAGATGAGGTGACTCTGAGCCCACTCAGTCAAGCCACCGATACCTCTTGGAGACCGAGTTGAATTTGGAATAAGCTCCAAACCTCAAGTTTTTCATTTTGGTTCCAGAATAAGATTTGGCAATTCTAAGCAGGAAAGCATTTATTTTCTTCACTAATTCAACCAGGGAAAAGTCCAAATGTGGAGGCCAGAGTGGGGGAATGTTGAAGGAGAGTTGGCCAGTAGGGAAGGAGTATAATTCGGTAGAAACTGGAAGTAGAAAAGGTCAAAATGAGAAACCTCTCTGGGAACCCAGGCAGCAACGGGACACTAAATTATGAATGAAGAGAGCAAGGCAAATGTTATGTTAAAGCAACTGAGCTTCCTGTGCTTTTAAGTTGTGGTCATAGCAAAATCTGGACTTACTAAATAGGTTGCATTTGCCTTGTAGGGTTCCACAACATAAATAAAATGACACATGTAGCATGCCACTCTGAAATGTGAAATTATTGTAGAATGAGAATTTGAACAATGAGAAACAGCTTCCACTTCCACTTGAAATTTCCTGTGTAAAAAGACCTCAATATTTGATTTAGTTTTGTCTTAACAGTTAGACATAAATAGGCCAAACAGTCATAACCAAAGTTTCTTGTTTCGTAAACTTCAGCAACTTCACATATGCAAAATTTGTAAAGTAGGGTGAAGGAAGAATTATACATTAAGATTTTTATTTACAGAAATACCAATAGCCTTACTTAAAGGACCAAAAGAATTTTCCCCTGATGACATCAAAGAAGCATGTCTTCAAAGAGAAAGAGAATTCCTCCATGTAGTAAAACCGAGGAAATCCCAATTCTTAGCTTGCAGAGCCTGGTACAGTTCAGTAGAGCTATGCTAATGTAAAATAGTGAGAAACTGTCCATTAATTCCTCTCTCCCTTTGCAGCTCTCTGTCCTGTAAGAATTATAGAAATCATCACTGTTGAAAAATACATAAAGCCCTACTGAAGTATGCATTTTATGTCATTTAACTAAGTTTGTGGAAGTCCCACCTTGTTATATAATAAAAGCTACTGCTTATGCTGCTTTTGCCATCCATAAATCTCAAACTGCCTTTCTGGAGGGCAGTATCAATGCCTTTTGACAGATTGCAAGACTAAGGATTAATAAAATAGAGCTAGCTATTCAAGATCATCCCAAAAAAAGCCACCAGCTTCCACTGCTTCTCCAGTTCAGAATTCACATCAGAAAAAACACAGGGGCAAGGTTGCAGGGGGACTTTGAAGCCTTTCTGCCTGCAGAATTATTCAGAGGATTCCAGCAGCTTCGTGGTGGAGGCAGAGGGTGATAAGTGTAAATTTGGACTAAGAGAAAAGGCTCTGCTGCTCTGTACAGACTAAACTCATCCTGTTAGTCTGGATTTCGGCCACTTTCACCGAGAAGAAATATATTTAACGGGGATTACTGAAGGAGGATTAGATATGGGAATCCTAAAACATACTAACCTGCTTTGTATACTTTTTCACTCTTAAATCTGAGCTTTGGGTTTCTTGATGCAACTGGTTTGTGGCAAGAGCACAGCAACCCAAGTTTATCAACACTGCTAAGAAGCACGGTAATAAGTCACTACAGAAATATTTATTACCTACCGGTAACCGCTGGTAATTGCTGAAAAAACAACCTGAAAGACATGTCTATGCTCTTGCTGGAACGACTCACCATGATGTAATTCCCTAAGCACCTCCACTAGGAGACAGTAGTAAAAACTTATGAACATGTTCTCCCTGTTAACATTCTTTCCTTCTCTCTTTAATATAGCTGAAAAAAATAGCAGTGTGCACCCATAAATTCTCTACAACACAAAAGCAGTTGTTTCAAGTGGGCACAGTAATGCAGAAGGACACTTTAGAAAGTCCTGTAATCTCTAAGCAATTTTTTCACGTTCTGTTGTCAAGGAGTTTAATTCACAAACGCTTTCTCCATTTAGTGTTCAAAGGCATTAACACAGAAATGGAACCAATTCTGCAACTGCTGTGGTTGTCAAGCTTCTGATGGAATGATGATAAGCCCCTGTTTTGGTTAGTATTTACCCAATATTTGAGAAAACTCTCAAAAACTTAATGCATCTTTTGCAGCAGTAGCAAATGGCTAAAACTCAAGTTGAGGTTTTGTGAGATGCTGTGAGCCAACATCACAGCTCACCACTGCCAAGAGGGAAGCCCCACTGCCTCCAGCCCACAGCTACTCTACATTGCTCCATTCGGGAGTGGGGCAGCAATGGCACCTCCTGGTTTTAGCACTGCCAAACTATCTGATTTGGGCAAAACCACGACCACAGAACCTGTTGTCCTAACAGGGCAAGAAGACTTTAATTACCACTCTCTTCCCCCCCTTCTTTCCCACCACAGCACACTTATCAATTCCCAATTCATCTGGCTAGTTTCAAACCCGTATTTACACCAACTGGTTAGTTTTGTTCTATTAGCTCACAGACCATTTAAACCATCTGGTTTTCCTCCAGTCTGTCCTAGACCCCGGACCCCAATGATCTCCATATTTGAAGGTCATCCATGTCTGAAGTAACTGTTTTTAGAGGTGACAATCCCAATTATCACTTGCTGGTGTGGGCGTGGTCCCAGATCATGCAGTGTGGCTACATGATGCCTGTGCAGCTTTTCCCCTCCACCACCTCCTGCCACATTTGAGTCAGGGATATACTATCCCCGCTATACACAATGCAGTTTTAGTGAGTATTCACATTTTTTAAGCATGAAAAAAAAATCTTGAATTCTAGTGCAACTTATTTCTCCTACACAATTTATGTAACTACAAAAGTGTGATCTTTTTTCCAGGAACAGTCTCACTGTCTCACAGAGTGTCTGGGTTTGATTTCTAGGGATTCTAAACTTTTTATGTGACACCATCTCAGAATCTCACCCAGAAACCTGGGAAAATAAATTGCCCTGTCTGGGTGTTCAGAGTAAGAAATACTTCCTCATTTAAAAACAATAAGTTCACATAAAGGAAGTTAACTGAATAGATTTTTATCTGGGGGGAGACTGTCTGAAACATTATCTTGGGAAATCTAAGTAATTAACAGAAGGTGGGACTGCTGTCCCCAAGGTCCAGCCCTGGCCCTGAACTCTTCCTACAGCAGCAAGGGGTAGTCAAGCTTATGGGCACTGTCCTTCCCCTTCTGGTTACATTCAACTCACGCAACTCATTTTCCATGCTCAAAAAGCAGTTTGAGGGTTGTTTAAATCTCCTGGCTCAAGTCAGAGGCATTTAGTTTGTAGCAGTGCGTGGACTGTATGGGATCCTCAAAGACAAGTTATTGTGTCGTAGGCAGCTTGGGAGCAGACAGGGGGTGGGACAAGATCTGACAACAGAGCAGTCTGCTCCCCAACATGCCGTTTTTTCTCCCTTTCAACTTTCTGCATCCTTTTCCCCACAAATTCATGAATTCTGAAAAAAAACCACAAATTTTCTGGACATAAATGCAGTTGTCAGTGTGTAACCTGCAATTCTGGTACTGCTAGATGGAGCTTGATCTAATGCATGCACAGAACAACTTGAACAGAGGTAGTGAAGAGATGTGTCATGTAGACATCTTCACCACTGGTTTCAGGGAGTGGCCATTAAGCCTAGAAAGGTTGGCACAACCCTCTTAAGGGTTGTGTAGTTTCTGTGAACTTTTCTACCCATTGCCAGTAAAAAAAAAGAGGCTTCTCTTGCCAGAGAGGAGGTATCAATGAAATCCCTAGGTTGACAACTGCTCCAGGTGAGCTCCATCACTCCACAGTCACTCAAGGAGCCTCTTCCAGCTGCCATCTCATCTCCTCTTACCTTCTTGTTTTAGCCACAGTTCTGTCACCAGTCTGTTGACAGAGCATCTGTCCCCACTGCAATACCAGTAGTCTAATGGGGCAGTTCTTACAATTTCTTAAGATCTTTTAGAGAGATATTAGAGACATCCGATGGGAAATATTGACTGAATATTAGGGGTTTTTTGAACAAGACACTTGAATCACTTAGTTTGTTGAGATATAGGCTGTTGCCTGAATCATTTCACTAAAGACAGGATATAGACCGAGTCTCTAAAAATATTCTGTTCAATTATTATTAATTAATATTATTATTATTGTTATTTTATTGCATCTATAAGTTCTGTCTATGCCTGAAGAAGGCATTTTTTACACCCTGTAACTCAGGTAAATATCAATATAATTATATGTGAAGGAAAAGCCCAGGAGCTGAAAATCAAAGGGTTTTTTTCCAAAAAGAAAAAAGTGAGAATATTTCCATACAAGGTCACAGTTACCTAAATAAATCACAGCCAGCTTCACACTCCAGACTCTATTTATATTTTGAGCCAGAGAACATCTGTTTGATAGTGGGTGGCCGTGTAACAGTTTCACAGACAACAGAGCCATCCTAACTCTTGGAGACGTCAGGGAGGGACTTATCCTAAAGTCAGTGAGTTGTAGAGGTGTAAATGGGAAGAGAATCAACACCCCCATTCTGGAAGGTTTTCCTCTCAGAAACCAACTAAACTACATGCCAGGAACCACATGACAAAAGACAGATTTCCCAGGAAAATTCTTATTTAAAATATAAAGGGCAAGCCAGAACCCTATGGCAGTTCCTCAGAAATAGTTGCAGTAATTTCTGTGTAAATAGATGAAAAGAACTCAAGATATGTCAATGTCTTTGCAAAGCAGCAGAGTGCTGTCTCCCAGTGACTCCCAATGGTTGGATGAGGAGCACAGAGAAGGCACAGGACCTGCTGATTTTTACCTGTACTTTACACAGGTTAGTCAACCTGGTAAAGAATTAGCACAGAAAATGAAAACTGTGTAATTTTGGATGTGGAGATGAGAGCACAGACATTATTAGAGCTAAACAATACTATTCTCCACAATCTGTTGTCCACAGGCTGCTGCCACTTGTAGACCCATCTGCCTTCACTGACTGTTGAGGAACCCTTGGGCAAGTATACCTCTCTTTGGCCAAAAGTCAGTCTTTTGTGCACACACCCTTTTGAGCACCCAAGTAACCGAGAACCTAACCTTCAGCACCCAGTGTGCTGAGATGCCACAGGAAATGGGAGAGGAGGTCATTGTCGAACACCTCCTTTTTTGTATTTGTGGTGCCTCATTTCTATGTCAGATTCCGTATCTTCTTTCATGTAGATTCTTTCTCTGAAAGTGTATGTCTAATGATTTCGTTTCAGAAGGTCAGAGAAGGCAGAAGGAAGGCAGAAATGATGCCTGTAACAGAGCTACCTTTCAATCTGAAATATTTCTGTTGAAACCCTCTTCTGGAATATAAATATCCTGATCCTTGGTCTGGTCCTTTCTCTTCCTGAAGGGATCAAATCCAGCTCTGCCTCCTGTCAAAGACTGTTTGTGTATTTTTTCATTAAACTGCCTTTGAATACCCAGTCTGTAGTAAATAGAGACACTTTACATCTTTGTTGCCTCAGGTGAATGTTTCAGCTACCAGGCTAAACAGTGAAGCTCTCCCATGCCCCCACTGAGTCAGGAAATCCTTTCTTATCTCATGCAAAGTGCAAGCATTGAAACCATCTAGTTCTGGTAAGCCTATTGCTAGCAGCTGGACAGAAGTGTTATCTGTTAGAATCCGTTTGGTTGTCTTTGAAAATTGTAAGTCCATTTCGTACAAGACTACTCCATCAGCAGTATGACAAAATGTTTCTAGATTGAAGGTGAATCCCTTGCTTTCCAAGGATCCCAAAATTTTAGGCATGAAAAGGACAACAAACTGTTCGGCGCTGTGAGGCCTGAGATGTTCTGCTGCTGCCAGACTCAGAATTTAAGACTTTTGATGGACTTTAGATTTAGATGTCTTCTAACTTTAGGTATAGGCAACTGCCGTGTACAAATTTTAAGGCTCATTAATCCCTAACTCTTGCTTCATTTCTTTTGTGTGGCTAAGAAACTTCACTAAGAGAGAACAGCATGCCAACAATCTAGCTTACTAAACTTGGGGAGCAATGAAAAATGCATCCTTGTGAAACTGCTGTTGTGCTAAAACAATTCTAGAACATGGAAGAAAAGGAACTTTGCCATGAAAAGAAAAAGATTTGCCCATATTTTATGTTTCCTTAGCTGTTTTGGTTACCTGGATATGAATGGGCCTTATTGAAAAATTAATAACAAGAGCTTATATAGGAAATATCCATAGGATTTTGTATATAAACCGTTCTTGTCTAAAGGGCCTGATAAAACAGCTGTTAGATATTAAGGACCAGCATGCCCTATACACAATAAATAAGTACTACAGTATCCTACAATGGCATCCAACAATACTGTAGTGGTATTGTTTTCAGCTGCATGATCATAATCTCAATTCCTATAAAACATCATTACTCTACTGGTCAATGCTAATTTAAACCAGTTGAGGATCAGACACTCAGAGTGGGGGATTTACCTCAGTTAACTGAAATCTGAAATGCCATGATAATCAATAGGAAAGGATGTAATTTGCTTGACTTCTTTGGGATACCTACATAGGCTCAGAGTAGCTGCCTTCTAGCATTGCCCATTTCTGACCATTGACTACAAAGTTGTCCCAGGGTGATCAGCTCAGATGCAGGCATCTGCGCAGTGGCATCTTTCACAGTTAGTGGAAAAAATTGCAGTAGAGATTCTCTAAGGAAATTGTATCAGACTCAGCATTTCTGAGTAGAAGTCCAGCAAAAGTTAGGTAAGCGTTATTTAAGTTCTACTTAAACCTCAAAGTAGACACATGAGCCCACACATGGGATCTCTGCACTCGAGATCTTTTCAGTTCTGTACAAGTAGCCCTTCTCTCCTGTCTGCGTAGGCGTTTAATGTGCACTGTTACAAACTGTTGTGATAACAGGGATTCTCCGACCATCTGCTGTAGCCAAGTTTCAATAACCTTGGAGAGGAAGCATGACAAAATCTCCCCTGACATATACTGGTGTGGTTATACCAGGGCTGATTTTGGCCCTACGTATGTCAGACAGAAGTTTATAATAAGGATTCCTTGTTCACTTCTCTAATAGTCTACTTCAACCATCCTCAGAAATAACTGCTAAAGGCAGATTCACTCCCACCGCTCAGCTTCTCTTTTTCTTTTAAATTGAACCAGACCTGACAGACAACGTAAAACCCTCAAAGCAACTCTAATCCACTTCCAAAAGATGCCTCCGACCGTACGGTAGCCCAGGATTCTGTTTTGAATAAACCCATGCTCATGCTCTTTGCAACTGAGTATTTCTAATGTAAGTGCCTGCAAGGAGGAGGAGGGGAGAGAGAGGCTCATTAATAGTCATGATGGTTTCAGTATTGCATAAGTCAGTCAATTCAAACATCCCCTGTGCTTTATCAGGTTTGTTTTGTTGCAGTTGGCTTGTGTCTGTACAGTTCCCATTTTGGGGAGCTTTAGTTCCTGGGAGCTTTCATGCTATCCCCACTTCTAGCACTGTAAAACGGCGGCCTGCTGTTTTAATCACGTCTCTCTTTTTCCAGGGTTGTTTGCGCCCTGGTACAACCCATCTGCCTTGAATCTAGTGCTCCACTGGGGCTGCACACATCTGCCAGCCAGACTACCTTCGTACACAATTACTCAATCCACCGTAAGGCTCTTTAATAGGAAACAAGTGTGACAACGGCAAGCCCTTTTTTCTCTCTCTCTCCCTCTCTCTTTCCCTCTCTCCTTTTTTATTTTTTTTTTAACCACATAGCCAAACCACCCTAATAGAGATGAAGCTTGATAGATCCACCCAGGTGTAGGTGAAATGGTAGAGCCTCAAGCGTAATAGATGCCGTGCTCTCCTGCTGAAGTTCAGCACTGTGTCCTGAAGGGTTGTCTAGCAGCAGTGAGATGGGTTGCTCTTTGCACAGTTAAAAAGTCAATGAGCTTCCTCCAGCCTACATGTATGACTAATTTAGAAAGCAACCTGGATCTAGGTGAGCGCTGCAGAACCGTCTCTTCTCTCCAGTGCACGGACAAAGCACAGCACACAGTAAGTGGAAAATTTGTGTTTACTTATTTTACTTGGGAATTAATTAGCGGTGTTTACTTTTGAGGGAATCCTCTAAAGGCTGGTGCAGAAATGAAGCAGAATAATGTTTGCATGCAGAACCCCTGTGTATTTCTTCCTGTTTTGTTTTACACCGTGTTCTTGTCCTGCCACTTCAGCCTGATTGCTCAGACTATACAGCTGGTCTGAAGCAGCTTTCTTATCTAAAACTAAGCTATATAATGATATTAGTGACACATAGGTCCATTTATCTATTAAGGTGTGTGTCTGTGTACAATATCTGATTACTGAGCAAAAGTAGGGTTTAATAATTTTTATTATAAAATGCAAAAAACGAAAATCCTTAAATTAAGAAAGTAAAAGACTCTAAACCTTCTTTTTTCTAAACCTTTTTTTTTTTTTTTGGGGGGGGGGAAGGAGGAAGCAAGAATAAGAAATGTTAGGAATTAAAAAATAAAAATATTTTAACTTGGAAAAGAAAGATGCACTACTTTGTTTACCAAACCATTGATTCAAACATACTGAGAATGTTGACAAACTGTAAACTAACAAACTGTATCAACTACAGTGATAGCAAAGCTTGAAACAAAAAAAAGGTCGCTTGTCTAAAATGCAAGAGGCATATTAGAACCAGATGTACAGAATCTCAACTTTGACTCCTCAGTCTTTCATGCTTGGTTTAAAGCAGCCTTAAAATTGCCTTTACTTTGCATTTACAACTTTGGATTCGCTGTTAAACTGCGCTTGAACTTGAAGTCAAGATTTGATCTTAGCACATGCATATTCTTTGAGCCTCCTACCAGAGTTTTACTTTGCTATTGGGAGTCTGTTTACTACTGTACCGTGTATCCTGAAGCACATTAACAAGCTTGCTGTGATGGACATTCAGGTGGAATGTCAGCCAGTGTAAAAGAATTTGTCCGTTGCATTTACAAAATGTTCTGCCTGAGAAATAAACACATGCAGTATGAAAAAGATCTTCCGGCATCTCAAGTAGATGATGACACAGTGTAAGAATGCATACCAGAAGTATGTCTGAATGTATATTCTGAAGGATCCAATGAGATGACACTTCTCACTTTAGGCTTCATTTATTCTGAACTATTACCCAGGTTGGTGACTGTTGTCAACACTGGAGGTGGAACAAATGAGTCTGCACAGTTGTGACTGTAAAATGCTTTCAGTAGTTTTCCCTTCTGCAGAAGAGTTATTTTCTTTGCTCTTGGACAGACAAGTATATATGGTCCTTTTAATTAGCCATGGCTTTGGGCTGCTGCAGTTATCCTTTGTGCATGACAGCCATTAGCCTAACTCTGCTGCTGAAAAACATCCAGTCTGTTAGCAGTAAGCTTCTAAATATGACAATTTAAAAGGGATGAATTTGGAAGTTTGGGAAGGTAAAACAACTGTCTCAGAAGAAATATTTAGACCTGTAGTTGCTGGCATCAGACAGCGGTCAACGTCTACCCCCTACAGGGAGAGAATCTAATTTCATTGTGGCTCTGCTAGTGCATGAAGACTGTTGTAGATCAGTTCATATACTCAAGTAGTGCGGTTATTCCCTGGCTCCAACAACGGCCCCTTAATGGTAAGGTCAGACTGTGATTAATAGAAAGTCATTTTCAAAGAACCGGATCACTAATAAATAGCATAACTAATAAATAGCAATAGGTATTTTCTTTCTCTTAAATTTAACCCAGTGGAAAATGGCTTTTAGACTTTAAAAGTGATAATCATCAGTGCTTTTATTTCACAGTTGCAAAATGCAAGTGTGAATGCACAAGAAATTCCTGCTTACCTTATGTCAGTATGGATGTGTCTTGAATACAACTTTGCAACAATCCATACATAATAATAGTATGTAAAAACTGGTCTTGGATATTGCAGTATAGCTATGAGGTAAAGGTACAACCAAATACAAGTGAGGAGACAGAGTTATGGGGCACATTCTCCCTATCATACTCACATCAAGTACTCTGGCAGTACTTAGATCAAAACAAATTATTATTTTTTCCAGTCTAGCAGATCTTGAATAGTATTTTATCCTTCGCTTTCACTGAAACCTATTGCTCTGTAAGACATTTAGGGATACGAAAAGCAAACGATGAAGTTGTTATCCACACATAAGTTTCTATTTACACAAACAAACCTGGCAAAACCAGTTTGCTAGCTAATTCAAGAAAACTAAAAAAGTGTAATGTGTTTTGGTCATACATGCTCTGTATCTATTGTATTTTAATGTATTTTTAAAATTCAGACTTTATGCCTTTTTATGTAAGTTATAGTATCATCTACTATTTTGTGCTGCGTTTTTGCAATAGAACAACTTTTGAATATTTTAAATAAGCATCATGTGATATCTTTTTTTCCCATTTGTTTATTATGACTGTGAGTTTTGAGTGTGTGCAGTGTAACCACTTAACCTACTTTTTTTCTCTCTTTCACCGTCTTTCTGATATACACATGCACATATACACAGATATAATCACAAGAAATGTTATGTCCTATGCTTTCTCTCCACTTTGAAATGGAGTGTTGAATCCTTCAAGACCTCTTCTGCTGGCTTCAGTGCCTAAAAAAATTTGAACATGAAAAATATGACATTTCTGTATCATACAGCCTAATCCTGACCTCAGCTACAGCTCATGAGTGTAACAGAATTCTGGGTTTATGCCCAAACTTGATTGTCATTACCCTTATTCAAAAAAGAGTAAGTAGCAATATGTTGAGCAACAATGTTTATTTCTGATATTAATCATTAGTTAGTGCTGACAGTACTTTACAGCAATATGTCAGTTATGGGAATTATTATACCATCCACTTTTATATTTAATTTTGTGTGTGTGAAGAAAAAAAAAAGAAGATCAGGATCTGAAAAAATATCCAGATCTGAAAGCACAAGTTATTCACGTAAATGTTCAGACCTAAGTTTATCTTCATTAGGCCTTTTGTTTAAACACATGAATACAACCCTAGGAGGCTTAGTTCAGGCACAGATGTGAGATTTTTACTTATATTAGTTTCACGTTAAGCCAAGAGCCCAAAGACAAACTGTCAGTTACACTTATGATTTATAATGGAAGCACAGTATCTAACACTTCAGCAATCTACAGTAATAAAAATGTGTTAAATAATCAGTAGTCATTTTGAAAATATTTTGTTAATAGACATAATTTGACCATATTTTTTACTAACAAAACTTCACTGAAGACATAAATATTAAGCAAGTCTTTTTTTTTCTATAGTTAACATTTCTACAGAAGGCTTTAATTTTACTCCCATTTGCTAGTGTAGTGGAAGCTATAGGTATTGTATGACACAATGAATCCTGTATTATCTTCTTTGATACAATTACTTGTGGCTGCTAAAGATTTAATGAGTCTTAAACTGAAAAAGATGTAGAAAAAGTGCTTATAGGCATAACAATGTGTTACTGATGAGCATCAAAAGACTACCAGGACATTAGCTAGAGTTACAGGAAAACCTCAAATCATGTGTATTCCACAAATCCAAAATATTTTCCGTGAGCAATCTCTAAAGAAATTTTCGCTTCATCTCTATTATTATTTTTTATATAAAGCATCAATTCTAAGCTAGTTTAGCTCTTTGCTCTTCTAAGGCCAAAGTACTACAAGTCTAGATAGCAAGTATTGCTAGTGCTATTTATGTTAAAATCACACCAATTATTTACAACAACACACTGCACATTTGCAAATTTGACTTTCCAAAGTCTTGATTACTTCTGTGAGTTTAGGTAGAAATGAACACAATTTGATTTTCATTCTTCTTACATTAGGTAAGTATCGATGCTGATTTGCTGCATGAGCTCTTGCTTAAGAGGGCATTTTAGGTACTGCCATGGAAACTAAGCCTTTGATCTGGAAAGCTTATGTCCATTGATAATTAGGTTTTGGTAGTGAATGTCTGACACATACTTTTTAAATAATGTTTAATACCAAGTAGGTCAGATTTAAAGATAAACTAATACTTTAGGAATCTGGATACAATAAAAGATTTCTTGTTGCTGTCTATATTAAAATTAAATCACCTCAAGCAAAAAAAAATGTTTTTAAAAATTTCTGGTGCATTCAGTCAGTGCTCTGTATCAGAACGAAATTATTGAAATATCATAAAGTTGGTCTTTCAACTTATTTGACTCAATGGTATCACAGTAAAGAGGTGTTAATTTGTTAATTGTTGAGAATTTTATTCTTAACATATGGACTTGCGGATGGTCACATAAAGTGTTTGTATGAAATAACTGTCATTCTGATTTAGCGTTCTGATATTCTAGTACCTGTTTGTCAAGCCATTTTTCTCATAATTCCTATTAGTTTGGTCTTCAATGGAGGTGAGTAGCTTGGATGCAGATGTCAGTAGATACAAATATTCAGGAGTAATGGAAGTAAAATTGTGTGAAGAAATGAAAATCATGCTTTTCTAGAGCCAAGCTGTGTATTACCCTCTTCTTCCTATGAGGCATTGGAGTGCAAATGTTATTAAAACAGCAAAGGAGTGCATTTTAAGAGCAACATGCCTGTGTCCTTGTTCTAAAAAATGCGAGTTCCCTTGAAATGATTAATGGGAAAGGCTTTCTGGGTTTTTTTTTACAGCTATTCTTTAAAGGGTGATAAAGATATATGAACCCCATGATAAGCACAAATCCCATGCACAATGACTACAAGTTTGATTCAGTAGCTTATACTCTGGTGTAAAACCTCAAAAAAATAGTGGGAAGGAAACCATGAATCAGAATAATTTATTTTCCACTATTTTTTTCTTTTAAATTTAAGAGTGAGAGAAAGATTCAACTAGACTAAACAATAGGATTGTTTTGTGTTTTTTTCCAAACCTTATTTTGGATTTACTCTATTAAATTTAACTTAGGTGTTATCTCATTTGCTTCCTTGGAATTAACAGCAGGGCTCAATTTTTATTTTGAACTGTTGTAAAGTAACACCAGCTATGAGTTTCGTTACTCTGACAACTTTGAAATTAAAAACCTGTAAAATTGGGACAAATTGGCCAACAATATTGCACACAGGAAGGGTTGAGGTCAAAAATGTGTTTGTTAAATTTCCAGAAGTTTGTGCTGGACTTTAAAAGCTCCATGAATGGAATATCAGCACAGCAAATTCGCATGGTGCATGTCACAGATGTGTGTTATACCTGTGTAATAACATTAGTGTTACCCTCAAAATTTACATTGGGGAAAATGAAAGAAACATGTATGGTACAGGGTAATGTGATTTCTACTGAAAGCTTTTTACCTCAGTAAGTTTTCTCGCAATGCAAATAGACCCTTCCATCTAGAGAACTGATATGTACTGCAGTTTTAATAGTGTTGGTTTCTAAATTATGGACCTTGTGCATCCACACAAACATAGTTCTTCTTTTCAGTGCTGTGGCAGCATGAGAAAAAACCCTATTTTTCTACAACAAGTTTTGTTAAATTCCTAAAGAACCAGTTTATTAGTAAGCCCAAATATACTCCTGCTCCAAAGATAGTGCTTGACATGTCTACGGTCCTAGTCAAGATTCTGAAGAGGGCAAAGGGATCTCTATAGGAACACAAAAGTTACAGACAAGTATGTCACCAACACCACCACCTCTGTCCCATGCAGAACTTTCCAACATCACCCCAAAAAGTCCTCCTAGTCCAACCTGTCCTATCACATAATGAGACATTCACCTCACGATCCTGGGCATCACGCTTTAAAAATATCACTCAAGCAGCAGAAGCAGTCTTCACAATATTTCATGTGTATCAAGATGAAAACAAAACAAGATAACAGTCATGTTTTAGGGCCATGGAGATGCCACATGAAGCCTTATGACTCCTCAAAACAAGTGTGAACAGGGCCTAAGGGCAGGGGTTTGCAAAGCTTTTTGCTTTGGAGAGCAAAGCCAATTTCTGTTTGCCTTGACCAGCAAGACAAAAAGACTTATCCCTGACAGATCTTCCGTTGGTTAATGCACAGCTGAAAAGTGATACAGTGCTACGGTGGTGATTTATAACTGGGATAGGACAAGATAGGACAGGACAGAACAGGGCAGGATGGGACAGGAGTCACAGGGGTTATTCTACTTGAAAGATAATCACAGTTCCAACCATATTAGTGGAAAAAAAACCACCCTTAATTTAATAGAGATGGTATTCGTGCCGCTTTGATAAAGCAGAGATTTGAGGAGGCTGTGCAGATGGCCAGTATTGAAGAGAACAGCTCTGTCAGGGCTCCTTATACATCCGCGAGGACGCAGTATGCCAGCAGAGGTTGATGGTCCATGGATCAGTGCTCCCGTGTCTTCACAGGCCAAATTTCCACAAGCTGCTGAGTGTATGCGTGAGGAGGCGGGGATACACCAAGCAAAGCCTTGTTTGTTATTTCGTGGAATTAGTTGTGGTTCTGTAGTCCATCCATTTGTCCCTTTACAGGAAACTCCACCCAAGTGACTTTACTTAGCAGCCGTTTCAGCAGACTGAGAAAAAAGATTTAATGACATGTCAAGTGAGCTACGCTGTTATCATTGCAACGGCTCCCTTCACACCAGGTTTAAGGCACATTAACAGGGTATTGTGGGAATGCAGACACAGCTGATGCCCATGCCGTATTGGATCTGTGATGAAACAGATAACTGCTGTCTCCAGAGAGAAAATTCTGCCAAACTCACACTGACTTCCATAGTGCTTGGATTCAGCATAGGGTTTTGATTTAGCACCTTTACAAAGAGTTAAATGTATATGTACTTGCATTCATAAAAGAACACGTCAATCACACTTCATATTATTAGATTTAGGATCTTGTAGGCTACAAATTTACTTATTGTTAGCATTTACCAGTATTTTCATGACCAATCACAAATTTGATGAAGGATGACAACACCCATTTGCAGCAATTAATACAATCTCACAGAAAGCACGGGTTTATGAACCTGATAATCTCAAGTGTTTTGGATTTGTTTGGGTTTAAAAATGCCAGTGGCTGCTTGTCAAACTTCATTTGTAAATCAAAATTGTTTTTAAGATCTACACCTGCAAAACAAGTGTTCAAAACTTGTAAACTTCTTTATGGATAATTTTTTTTTTTGGCCTTCAGATATAGTGGAAAGAGTCCAGGACAGTTTTTTACAGCTGAATTATAAACACTAGAAAAAATGAGTTTTTAAGGAAAATGCTGACACAGCTTTAATTATTGTGGCATGAATGATTTTATTATACACTATCCACAGTGTCTATACATACAAAGTACATGCTTTAGTGTTCTAATATTTCATTTAAGAAAAAAGCAATTACTTAGCAGATGTAGAGAGCTAAGCATAAATAGGTTAAACCAATACCTTTATGCTGTTTGAAAACCTATATGGAATGTTATTACCACATAAAAAGGTTTATACTTTAGAAGACTCAAAGGTACAGAGAACCAGCTAAAGCAATAAACTGCTCTGGTGTACTTAATTAAAAAGCTTCAAGTTACTGAAGTCAATTGAAAAACAGAAGGTTTGATTCTTTAAGGTAGTTTTGTCCTCTTCTGTTAAGTGCTTATCAAGTGTTAAAGAATTAAAATGCCGTCCCAGCAGTTTAAACAGAGAATAATTTGCTTTTCTTCTATTGAAGGCAATTCTTTATGCTGTCAGCCTAGACGCATGTAATAAAATGGGCAATGTGGATGTAATTGGGTGACATGGTTGGGTTTAATTTACCTTTAATTAACTGGAATTGTAGAAGAAGCTGGGAAGTCAGTATTGAGACATTTCAGAAAATCATTTGTAATGTCAATCTCTTTACATAAAGTTGGAAATCTTTGCAAAGAAAAGCAGAGAGCATGGCTAAAATATATTCCCAGTTTATAAACAGAGTTTCAGAGTGATATTTGACTCAGTCACTTGAAAGACCAAGCTCCAGACTGGCTTTGTTAATGAAACTAGAAAGATTATGAAAAACAGTGGATTTTTGTGAATTATGTTTTACATTGTTTAGTTTTGCTGCTGTTGTGCATGATCCATTTTAGAGAAGCGAACATTTTTAGTTTGTTGGTTGGGTTTTTCTCTCTAAAATTATGCTACAACTTCATGTAAACACCTCTTTTTAGAAAGCCTAGAGTTTGCATTTTTCCAAAACATGGAACATATATGGCTGAATAAAGGGACTTGTGGTTCCCTGTTTCTCAGGCCAGGTCTACATTATCCTTGGCATGGTTTGTGCTGTGAGGTGACACCAGCCAAGAACAGGCAGAAACAGCAGTGCCCTGGCCTCTCTGGACATGCTTTGGAGCCAAAGGCACAAGGTAGGTGGTTTGGACTCATCAAGCCAGGTCTGTGCCGAGCTCTGGGAACATCCACCTGGAGAGAGCTGCTGACAACCCAGACTCTGTGTACAGTGTCCAGCGCAGCACAAAGAGCAAAGAGACTGAGCAGAAGCAAGAAATCTAATTCAACCTTAAAAATAGGAATCATTGCTATGTTTATGTATTTGTTGTCTGTGTATGAAATTCTGCACTGTTTTACCATCTATGACATACACGTGGGATTTAGCATTTACATGACACAGACAACAAAACCGTAAGAATAGAATTTGTCTCCAGCTCAAAGGGATATCCATGTTGAAGTCCCATCTGGTTCCAGCATGGTTTTATGGCTGGAAAGAAGTGCAGAACAGGTAGATTTTTAATTACTTAGAGGGATGGAGAAGAACTTGGTGACAGTCAATTATAAAGCTATTTAACCAAACTTGCAGGGCACAGGATTTCATACACTTTGAGTTAATTTCTACTTTGGATCCTGTAGTCACAGTAGAATTAGAATACTTGATAAAAAGCCGGGTTGCTACAACAGTTAGTTACACTTTCTGAATTACTGAGCTTAATTTTTTTACTCTTGTTCCAAACATTAATTTTCATAGTGTTATTGTCCACATATTTTAAAGTCGTTCTCTCTTTTTTTTTTTTTTCACTAAATAATGCCAGGTTTTTTACACATATTTGTCCCATATTAATTTCTGGGTATACAGAGTGCTCTATATACTCACTAGGGTAACCGTCACTGGATGGTTCATGTTTAGGTTGATACTGTTGCCCTCTGAACGTAATTCTTTCTTTCCACTGAAAAACCAGTGGTAACTGTAGGACTCTGTAACACTCATTTCCAATCTTGAGATGCCTGCACTAGGTGCTTAATGATACAGGTGATAAATCTGGATCTAAATTCAAAAGTCTTATGTTATAAAACATATTCTCCATCTCTTTGCGTACTCTTTCAAATCCTGTGAAAGTGTGGGCACCAGAACTGGAAACAACATCCAGTGGTAGCTGCATTAAACAAAAACAACACAGAAGTAATCTAATTTCAGTAACAGACATATCTTTGCTTGGGTTTTGATTGCAACCTTTTTCTTCATTTCAGGACAATGAAAGTAGCAATCCTATCAGTTATATACGTTTTAGGGGTGTGGTTTGAACGGTTTTCCTGTGACTCACATTCTACATCAACTCATGTAAATTAGAATCAGGCCCTGTATATGTAAAATTTTTAGGTCTCAATGAGTTCATATTTCATTTGGTCCTAATCTTTTGCTTTAATTAACTGTATTTTGCCCATACTACATAATGCAACATAATATTTCAATCAATCTTCAAGCTAGTTTCCTGAGTGGATATTATATTTCTTCTGCATGATATATATTAGGTGAAATCAAATATAGTAAGATCCCATTTAGTTCACATTCAAAATGAATGCCTACCAAACAATTTAGCAATCTACTTTAACTTGTAACAAGGATGCTGAATAAATTTTTAAATAATTTCTTAATTATTGTTAGAATGCCGGAATGCAAACCAGCAGTGGGGCAAATTTTCAAACACAGGATGCCTTTTACACACAATATAAAGTATAGGGGGTGGGGAAGAACATGCTGAATTCAAGGGAGCAATATAATCTTAAAATAGAAAAGAAATTTCCTGCTTTTCAGGCAGGTACATTTAGCAGTTGTTACTGTTTCACTGTGGTGGTCATGCATTTAAAAAAATTATGGGCACAGAAAAATAAGTAAAGCTTACTTCAGAATATGTGAAAATAACTAAAAATGTAGATATTGTGGCAGTCTAATATTTCATTTTTCAATGACTACAGTGAATGTCAGAACAGGTCATAGAATCACAGAATCACAGAATGGTTAGGGTTGGAAGGCACCTTAAAGACTGCCTGGTTCCAAATCCCCTGCCATGGGCAGGGACACCTCCCCCTAGACTGGGTTGCTGTATGATAGCTTGAGGTCCATAACGATGAATCCACTTTTCTGTTCTCAGCTGCCCTGGTGAAAATCTACAGATGTTTCTTGCAGAGGTTAACTCCAGAGCGGAGCAATGCCGTCAAGCCCAGTTTGAGTTGCAAAAAACAATGAAACAGACAGAAAAGGGGCCAATTAGTTATATCACTGATAAAATTAAATATGACACAAACAGAGATAATCATGTCCTTGCTCTAAATTCAGATTTTATTAGTTTAGGAGCCCTTGGAGGTTGCCTAAATTATATGTATTATGTTTAGTTTGATGGGATTTTTTACCCCGTTCGCTTTATGGCCTCGTGGCCTAGACCCCAAGCTGGCACAAATAAGAGTCGCTAGTACCTGGGAGAATTTACACAGTGCAGGATCAGGCACCCAAGCTGGATTTGTTGGCTGACTAACCAGATCCTTGGATTGTTTTGTTTTGTTTTTCTTCTTTTTCTTCTTCCTTTTTTTTTAACATACGAAAGCATTTAGGGTTTAATCTCACAGCATTTCTCTGCACGCTTTAGAAAAGTGAACATTGCCATACAACAGCCATGTTGAAAAAAAGGAAAACTAACAACTTTCTCAGTCTCTGAAAAAAATGAAAAATGGAGTAGGTAAAAAAACCTCTTTTATTCACTAGCAGTGCAAATGTGCTCTGTAGTGCAGCCTTGATCTCCCAGTTTCCAGATCCTGGAACCAGTTAAAGTTCACCACAGTCTTTCATTTAGCATGTGCCTTTCCCATACAAGCAGAAACATGGAATTTCAGGGAATTGTACGTATCCAGATCTTGTAATAGCATGAAGTCACTCTCTTTTATTATGTCTGTAGCGTAGCACATGGTACAAGGAATAATAGGTCTCAGCTGGCACTTCAGTAATACTAGTTATAATTACACCCCTGAAAGATGCATTAAAAGAACATTATTGTTATGGTGGAGTTAATCACTTCGCTGTTCCAATATGCTGGAATCAGTGTCACTTGCTCACATCCCCCTCAGAGCTTGCCCAGCATGTGTAGTGCCAACTTTGTGAGCCATTTTTCAGTGTTTTGTTTTCTCCTTATCATTTTGAGGGTGGCTGCAGATCATGTTGTAAATACAATAATCAAATTTGATTTGATGACTGTATTATTGATATCCCTGTGGGTCTTGCTTCTTGCCGCTGATAAGGACTCAGACGCAGACCAATATGATCATGCTGTAGCCGTTTATTATGCCTTAATTGCACACTTTTATACAGAATTCACACAGATTCGGCAATCACTGATTGGATACAATGATTTAAAAATCTTAAAGACAGAGTTACTATTGGCTAACTAGGGTCCTGGGAACAGGACCCTTAACATTACCTAATCCTGTTGATTGTTTACCTTCAATTTCTCCTTATCTCACCGACATCCTGAACAACTGTCTTATTTCTCATCCCCTGCAGGTATTATCTTCTCCTGCAGTAGATATCAACTACATGATATCCCTTTTCTAAAAAAGGTTCTAACAAACATAAGTATTTTTCTCCTAAGAAAATTCTCACAGACAAATATTTTTCTCCTAAGGAAGTTCTCATGGTCATAAGTATTTTTCTCCTAATAAAGTTCTAACAAACATAAGTATTTTCCTCCTAAGAAAGATTTCCCACAGCTTCTCTATTATGTCAGTTCATCAGAAATATAAATTTACATGTACAACTTACTTTTGAAATAGAAGTGTGTTATTAAACCCATTTTGGAGAGATTCTTCATCAGCAACATGCTCTTCCAGCTGCTTTACATGGTACAAAATGTACATCTACCTGCCCTATGAGAACAGGCTGAGAGAGTTTGGACCTCTCCAAGGTCCTTTCCAACCCAACCATTCTATGATTCTATGCATGACACTTTCAAAAGGCAATTCATCTAACAGATTTGTTGTCTCATCAAATAATGTATAACTTTAATGATACATTTATTAAATTTACAAATTATAATTTCAGAGGGAATCTAGAGAAATCTAAATGCAAAATTATCAAGAATAACTGAATGCAGACAGTAATCATTAATGGTGAATTGTTAAATGGAAGTCAGTGTGTCAGGTGAGGGTCCTGTGACATCAGTCCATTCCCACATCCACGCATGTGATAAAGGGTACAGCAGTCAGTCATGTAAGAGGCCAGCTGAGAAGCAATGTCACATTAGAGAAATTTTAAATCCGATAGGGTGTAATATTCTCCACCAATTCATAACCACTGAATTAACTGTCGTTGTCGAAGGCATATCTTAGGGTAAGTGAACAAACTGAAGAGATATGAGGATTAGAATGATAAAATCAGATTCACTAAGATAAATGCAAGGATGTGTTAACAGAAATGAATAAGCAACAGTGCAGCTACTTGGTCATATTCCTTCATGCAGGAGCACAGAAGCGGAAGCAGGAAGTTCACAGGGAACTTCCTTGTGCTTTTTGCTGTTGGAAAAAAAAAGGTCTTTTCTAGACCTGGTCAAAACCTCCCTGAAATTCAATAGAATTACTTTTTTTCATGGTCTTGAGTGGGTTTTGGATCAGGCTCTTTGAACACAAGCACTGGATCAGGTAGAATGACATCATACACCTTCTTGCAGGATGTGTTCATATACAAGGAAGGGTAATTCTAAGCTTCAGTTGCAATAATGTAAATTGCCAGCTCATTTATAACAGGAGAAAGGCATGAGGAAAAAACCTTCAACAACTGTACATAGAAAAGTGATATATACAGAGGCAGAAAGTTTGAGCATCCACCATCAATCCTTTCCCTTCTTTGAACTATTTAATTTCTGATTCATTGCATATTTTTGCAATGGAGTAGTTACATTTTATTGGCTTTAAGGAGACAAGGTTAGGTGCCGTGAATGGTAATATGCCATTTTTAACACCTGTTGAGAGTTTTTCCTAGCTGATCACAAAGAAGGCATTTTCTGCAGATGCTGTTTTCTTGAAAATTCACTAACATAATCCTTCCATAATACCAGCAGCTGTAATAATACTATTAATAACCATTTGACTACTTAATCAACATTGGCTGGTTAGCGGTGGTTTTCTACAATATTTTTAAGATAATTTTGCACAAAGGTTGGCAGGAACTTTTTGACAGAGTATTTTTTGTGTATGTGTGAGCAAAACACCAGTTTCTCACAGGTACTTTTGAAAGGGATGTGTCACCGCTGGTGACAGCCCATCCCTCAAGCAGAGAATAGGACAGTTGTTAGGGTGGAGGACAAGTGTGGAGACAGAGAAACTCACTTGAGTCATTTGGGCACTCAGGTCATCAGCTTAGGCTGTTTTTATGGTGTCTTATGATGAAAAAGTACAAAATCTTTGTGAAGATAAATAAATACAATGTGATTTACCCTCTTTTGTGACACTGGAACATCACAGCAGGACCTGGAAGTATTGCAAATGTTTAACAGGAAGCAATCAGCTAAATGTAGGATAAGGTCTATTTGGCAATTATAATATGTAATGATGGATACTTGTACTAATATGAAGATTGTGAAAAACTCCAATCATTAGAAGGAAGGTGATTTTATTTTTTTCTGTGCATGATGAGCATAATCAACATCAGTAATTTGCAAATACCAGAATACTTCCATTGATCAGTGGAAATATTTATATTCATGTTGTGGGTTAGCTCCGGTAGGTGGCTGAGTCCCGCGCAGCCGCTCACTCACTCCCCTCAGTGGGCAGAAGGATAAAAGTGAGAAACTCATGGACTGAAACAAATGCAGTTTTATAGGTAAAGGAGATTTTTTTTTTTAAAAAGGGAAAAAAGTAACCCACAGGAAAACAAGTGCTGCAAAAACAATCTCTCCCCATCAGTCAACTGACGCCCAGCCAGTCACCTGGAAAACTTCCCCCTAATTTTATTGCTGAACACATTATATGGCATGGAATACTACTTTGGGCTGTTGAGGTCAGCTGTCCCAGCTGTGCCATCTCCCAGTTCCTCATGCATCCTCAGCCTGCTCCCTGGCAGTGCAGTGTGAGCAACAGAGAAAGCCTTGGTGTTGTGTGGTTAGTGTTCAGCAGTAACTGAAACATCAGTGTGCTTTCAACATCGTTTTGGTCATGAGTCCGAAACGTAATGCCATAAGAGCTACTATGAAGAATATTAATTCTATTCCAGCCAAAACCAGTACAACCACTTAACAGCTCATATCAGATTAGAGCATTGTTTTTTTCAGAGTGAAGTGTTTTAAGAGGTTGATCTTCAGGCAGATATGTGTGTGACTTGTGCTCCTGTAGATTCAGTGGAAATCGTTGTTGAAAATTCCTGTGCTAATTCTTTTACTTCACATCAAGTGTTTGTAATTATAGGAGGACAGTTTGGTAAGAGGAATTCTTTTAATTTCAAAACTTTTATGGCAAAGTAAAAAATAATATTTTTTCAAGTTAGATTTAATTAAAACTGAATTAGACATTCATACAGGTATGAATAATACCTGTTAAGGTATCTAGTTTGGAACAACATGGGATATGGATTTTTTTTGTGAAAGTCTGGTAAAACTTTCAGCATTCTGTGGGATTTATAGTTTTAAGCAATATTGAGACAATTTTTTAGATGGTTCTAGTGCAAACCAGATGTGATTTGGCTATATTTCACTTTCTGTCATAGGATAGAGAATAACCTAAAATTTCAATTGAGATTAAAGTATAAGAGTACATATAAAGCAAAACTAGAGCAAGGCAGGGACAGAGGTGAATGTTTTATATAAAATTTTTGAAATCTAAACATGAATTTTCTGTAAAGCATTGATGTTCTCCTACATCATTTCATGTTCAACTTTTCATAATTCTTAATTTCCTTCATCTTGCATTCTCTCACTGAAAATTTCTTGCGTTTCAGTAGCATAATCAGTCATTCAGCAGTTATTAAAACCTAATTAAAACCACAGTCATGAAGAAGCTCCCTAACGTGCTCCTTTAGGGATGCCAGAGTATCTTTTCAAGGCTTGTGTCTCCTTCTGCTATTTCTAAGATGAAGGTAGCTGAGTCATAGAAAATGCTAATTTCTGTAATGAGATTGCCTCGTGAAGTAGCATTCCCTCTGGACTGAAGAACTGACAGTGTTGCAAAAGCACCAGCTCATTTAAAAGGACCTGAACTATTATCAACATGTCAAGTCCTCCAAGGAATTCCAGGTAATAGAAAAAGCAAGAGAAAAGTCACCTCGACAGATAAGTTGTTCTCCATGAAAACAGGGTTGCTTTATGCTTGTCATTTCACCAGTTTGGGTCAAAAGTGACCTAAGAAAACAAAACTAGGAATTTTTTTTTTCTGATTGCATTTCACACACTCCACAGTCTTCCTGCACACCAGTGCACATTCTTAATCTGTTTCTCTCCCCAGCTTCTAGACTCTCTTTTCTTGCTCTTTTACTGCTCTTCTGATTCATATTTTTCATCTGTTCACGCCCTCCTCTTCCTGTATTCTGCCTCGTGCACCTTCCTAGTGTCTTTCTGTTTCTCTTTGACTTTACTCAGTGATACTTTCCTTTTTTCCTGTTGTTGTGCCCTGTAGTTTGTTTGAGATCTTGCTAACTTGGTTCTTGCTTTCTTACATCATTCATTGATTTTCCCCCTGCTTCTCAGATACCTCTGAAAACTTCTTCATCTTTCCAACCTCCACCACTTCATGTTAGTACACCATAAGATGCCTTGTGATGAAGTTTTCTTAGCAGATGTTGAATAAGATGGTTAAAGTCTTTCTCTAGGATCAATTATGTTGGTCATACTGAAAGAGACTGTTACTAGAGGTGGTAGAAAGTGCAGAAGAGGCAGGTGGAAGGACTGGATTTCTTCCTGACCCTGATATTTGTGTCTCTGGACTAGTTTCTCTTTTAAACTCTTTCTCTTTCTTGTTTGTTTAGAAAATACTCAGTGTTTGTACAATATATACAATGGTAGCAGCAATAGTAAGAAAGATGTGATGAAGGACAAAGTGCCTTCTTTTAGATGCACTAAGAAGTGAGCTTCACAAAAGATTATCACCACAGGAGTGTGGCGTACTATTTCAACCTCAGGGGTTAATTTTGCCTCACTGAATTCCTAAGAATATACTTATTCTTTCTTCCCTATCTTATATTCTAGCATACCGATTTTATATACTGACAAGCAGTTGCTACATTTCACCTCAGGGATGGCTGTACTTCAGTGCTTGATGAAGTGATCTCTTTGTGTAGTTTGTGTTTAAAATCTCTCGGGATAAAAGGCAACACATGAAGATTTGTAGAATTGCACTCATTTTATTCCAGTCCAGTTGTAAAAACTGAAATAAATGAAAGTACAGACAATAAGTTACAGATAATAAAATTCAGTGAAAATACTGAATTGATAATTCCAAAACAACATCCATCCACCCCTTGATTTTTAAGAAAATTTTCAATGGGTGACTCATTCATCAAATGTTGAGGTCAGCAAATAATGTTAACATACAGCAAAAATTCCTAATGACCACCAGTTGCATGTAAAGTATCAACGTTTTGCTTATTGTATACGACACAGAAGGAGGAAGTAACACAACCTGCATTTTATTACTTGAATCAGATGCAAAGGGTTTTCAAAACTTCGAATTCAACTGAAAGCAGCTGTTGGGAAAATATCATTACATTATACCTTAAGCTACAAAAGCCAATTTAATGGTGACATTTTATTTTATTCAGATGGTCCCTTCTTTTATTCTGTCTAACCCAGTAAAGCCTGTGGAAATTGTATCTGGATGAAATCACCAGAAGGTGAAGGGCCCATGACTAAAAACATTCTTTAAAGATTATTCAGGGTTACAGTCAAATGGAATAGCAGCACTAACGAGAGCAAAGGTCTCCATAGCTACAGGAAGTAATATTACATCATTTAGCAGTACCTATAAGAAAACACAGTCTTGTTACTAGGCTTGGTTAAATGTTGATTAAAGTGCTATACAAAACCATTAAATACTTGAGTAAACATAGGTATTTAGAAAGGGGGTATGTTGTTTGTCTGGGTCAGTGTACAATGGTGTTTGCAGGTGGAATTAGCTCACACCTAATTCATTTCAAGCTATACTTGTTGCACTAGTTTAACTAGCTATTCCCATGATTTGAGTGAATTGTTTTTGATCTATCTCTCATCTTAAATGTTAATACATTCATCCTATGTGGTGGCTGAGCAGAACGATTGTACTTTTACCCTTAACTTCAATAGATATGATAAAAACATGAGTCATTCAAGTCAGAGCAGAGGTGAGCCTGTGCCAGTGTCTAGCCCATGACCATGGTCAGCAGAGGACACTTAGAGGAGTGTGAGAATAAAATTATTCTGTCCTTCGGCACCTCCCCTGGCTTCTGCACTGCAGGTATCTCTCATCCTTCGGGCTGGCAGCCCTTAAAAGTCTTGACTTCCATGAAACTGTGGCTATTACCTTCTTTAAAAAATTTAAGCTTTCCATTTTCACAACACCTGATGACAGTGAGCTTCACAATTTAATTTTTCATTATATGAAAAAAAGTACTACTCCCTTTTGTTTTCAACTTGTTGCCGGATGCCTTCACTTGGTGCCCTGCTGAACTTGTTATGAGAAATGCTGAATAATTGCTGCTTAATCAGCTACTAAGATCAGAAGATATTAAAATACAAAACTAAATTATTCTTCCTTTCATGCCAAGGAAACAAATCCTGATTAATTTCTAGAACTAAGCCCAAAGGAATAGAAATGTACATGAAAATTAGGTATACAATTCCTTTAGAGGAAAAAGTTTAAAGTAACAAAACCCAGGAAGGCTGTTGGACTGACACATTTTTATATCTGCATCTTCACTAGTATAGTAAGTCTAGTAATGCTACTGGTCTGAAGAGTTACTTTTAGGAATGAGAGGATTCTCTAACATATAAATTCTGTTTATTTGGGGCACTTGCCAAAACTCTTCAGAATATAGTGGTCAATGTCCTTATTTCTTAGAAAAATGAAGATGGGTGACTCCAGAGCTTGTCAGGAAGTCGTAGTCATCGTAGTTACATCTAATCATGACTAGAACAAAATATACACATGCACACACACACACACATATATATCCTTATATATATATATGTTTATAAAATTCTAACCTAAGTGTTTCTGTATACCAATCTCCCTTTACTAACATTTTGTGCTAAATAAAACATAGACATAAAAATCTGTTAATTCATAAAGCAAACCTTTTTTTTTTACTTTCCACCAAACTGAATCACCTGAAAGTTATTATTAAATCTTCAGATACCAGTTCCTTTCAGGTTCTTTCAAATTCCCCCAAAACAACAAAGAAAATCCCATTAAACTATCTGTTATTTTTTGTAACGTTCATGAAGTTTCCATATACACAGAAGCTATTAATTCACTTAATGAATAATCTCAGATGAATCTAACCAATATGTTTTGAGTGTTTAAGTAACCAGCTATTTCAGCTATTTGAAATTTAAGAAGTAACTCTGTATTTTCAGAGGTGTCCCGACAAATTGTTATCCAGTGAGTAGCCATTACTTTCATATGCAGTTTACAATAAATTTGAATATAACATTTCTCTTGTTATGCATCTGCATAATCAAATCTTAAACCAGATATTTTTTCCTGCTCGTGAATGAATCAGAAACAAAAGACATTTTCTACCATTTTCACAAAGACCTTTGCAAACAAAAGCATAGCAGAAGCTTAAATATACAGACACAAAGAATTTAGAGAGAGTTCAGGCTAGTCAGTGCTGTCAAAGAAATTTCTTGTGAAGAGGACAGCCTTGGTTACTCTGAATAACAATAATGCTGAGGTAGGAGAATTCTTCAAAAATCCCCACTGATCCAACTTTTGTCTTTGCAGTTAAAAGTTCACTGGAGTAGAGTTTGAACTGATGGAGAGATTAGAAGTACGGAAGCATTGCTGAAATTCTGCAAGTGTTACGAAGCATAAACTTTAGGAAATTAATTGATTTTTCCCAACTGAATTGTATATAGTGTGCAATATTTGAGTTGGCAAGACTTAAATAAGTTGGTCATCTTGAAGTAAATCATAACTCCATTTCTTCAAATTATTTTTTTTCCTTTTCCCATAAGGCATTTACATTATTTACATAGCCAATGTGGTTTTCCCTATTGTGTTAGACTATTCTTTGCTTGTTCACAAAACACAAAATCATAGTTCTTCATGAGTAAGTGGTTGATTTATGCATCTGTTTCAACAGTTTTATTGCAAAAAGGATGAAGTGAAATAAAAATTAAATTGGGAATTTGTATGCTTTTATACTTCAAAATGCATGCTTATGTTGAAAAAATATGGCAATATTTCACTTTAATAAATTAATTTCTTTGTACAAATATTGATCTACATACTTACTTGAAATGATGCATAATTTGTAAAATTGATAAAGTAGATTGACATATGAAGAAAGCACATCTTACCAAGAACTCATCCTAGTTCAATTTTTAGGAACTAATGAAGCAGTTCTAGTGCAAGAATTTCTCTCACTGTAGGCAATATGCATTTATCAGCTTTAGGACCCAAAGTAACAAGAAATTTAACAATGAGGGTTGGAAAGGGAGAAAAATGCTACAAAATTTACTAAAAGAGAATTTTCAATCTATCCCACTAGGTTGTGGAAGAGGGGAGTGTGACTCAGCATTTCTACATGCAGTAAGGATTCTTTGCCATTTTCATTGTTTTTCTCAGTCTGGCAGGCACATTACACAGCATGTACAATTTTCATTTGACATAATTTGCATTTGATGACTTTCATGGTATGCTGTAAAACCCACTTTTCTTTGAAGTATTTGCAACTATTGGAGAGTCCAAAAGGTTGTGAATTGTTAGAAGGGCAAACAATTACATTTTAATTTGCCTATTTAGATGATGGTTGGTTGCAATATATACTGATGTACATGAAGCATGTCAAGCAACTTTTATGTTCATGTCTGGTAGCAAGGGTGGCTAGCTGCTTTGTTAGAAAGTTTTTCTTGCAGCTACCTAGAAACACACTTTAAAACATTATTTCTAATTAACTTCAGTGTGGAAAGAATTCTGTCTGCAGTGACCATATTTTAGTGGAAGTCACTCACAAAGTATAGTGAATAGGTTACACATTGTGTCTGTTTAGAAAAGTTAGGGCAAATCATGTGATACTTATATTTTTATAATTTTGTGATGACTTTTCAATCATTTAATCCAAGAGAAAACTACATTGCTCAGCTGAACTAAATAAACCTTGTAAGTCAGAAATCCTACTACCAATAAGAAAGAGAAGCAAGACTCTCATGCTGTGGAAGATATTGCAGTCTGTAGGCAGAAGTCTGTACTTCTTCAGAATCTGTGCAAGGCAAGTTTAGCCTGTGCCATACACTGTAGCAGAGATATAAACAGTTCTATTTGATCTACATTCCAAGTCATTTGTAGCTTTAGATCTTGATAAAAAGGCACCTAAGAACCTCAAGCAAGCAGGCTAACACATGTCAAGGGTTTGGAGAACGTTGCTGTGCAATTGTTCCCTGAAACACATGAAAAGGCTATAGCGAAATCATAGAATCTTACAATGGTTTGGGTTGGAAAGGACCTTAAAGATCATCAAGTTCCAACCCCCCTGCCATGGGCAGAGATACCCTCCACTAGAGCAGGTTGCTCAAAGCCTCATCCAGCCTGGCCTTGAACACCTCCAGGGATGGGGCATCCACAACCTCCCTGGGCAACCTGTTCCAGTGTCTCACCACCCTCATAGTGAAAAATTTCTTCCTAATGTCTAGTCTAAATTTACCCTCTTTTAGCTTATACCCGTTACCCCTTGTTCTCTCACTACACTCCCTGATAAAGAGTGCCTCCCCATCTCTCCT